>VZUI01033014.1:0-95272 GCA_013401135.1 Cettia cetti
CCGAGCCGAGCCGAGCCGAGCCGAGCCGAGCCGAGCCGAGCCGAGCCGAGCCGAGCCGAGCCGAGCCGAGCCGAGCCTACACAGGGGAGTCAACCCAGGCTGTCGCGTTCTTTTCCCAGCCACCAGGCGAGAAAGGCACCTGGAGGGGCGGGGGCGGCGCCCCGAGTAGGGGAAGGTAAGGCGGGGGCGGTTGCGATGACTCAGCACGCGAGGGTGGGGTCGGGCCCGCCGCATACAAACTTCCCGCCGTGAGCGGGACGCGTTTGCGGCGCGGCAGCCTGCCCGCTCCCCGCTGCGCTCGGACCTAGCGGAGGTGGCAGCCCTGACCTGCTCCTCCGACCCCGCGGGGACTGCCGTGCTCGGGGGCTTGGCCGGTGCCCGCCCCGCAGGGACTGGCTCCTGCTCCCCCGTGCTCGGCAGGCGCGGGCGGGAGCCGGAACCTGCCCCTGGTCCCGGCCGGAACGACAGGTGGTGGGCGCTGCCTGAGTGGACGGGACGGTGCTGATGAGCGCGCTTCGCTCCGAGCAGCAGTGGCTGGGCTGCAGCCTGCATGAAGGTGCGCTTTCTCAGCTCCTTTTATTTTTTTTTTCCTTTTATTTTTATTTTCTGTTTCCCCTCTCTCTCTCTCTTTTTTTTTTTTTTTTTTTTTGTGGGGGAGGGGTCTGTTTGTTTATTTGTTCGTTTCCCTTTTCCCTATCCCGTCTCTCAGAGGTAGGTCGCTGTGTGCTTCCTCCAGAGCTTCATGAGCCGGTGCGGTGTGCTGCCCGGGTGCCGCGGGCTCCCTGGACCTCTTGCCCTCGGCGTGTGCCCGAGCGCGGGAGGGACGAGCTGTGCCAGGCTGGGCTGGGCGCAGAGCTCCCGCAGCCTCTCTGCACCGTGCTCTAGCGCAGGGGGGCGAGGCCCGGAACCCTACCTGCTCGTCTGTTGTAACCGTGTTGAGCAAAGAGATGGGAGACTCAGCTGGGAGCTTGTCGTCTGCCGTGGCAAGCGTTGAGACACAGCTTCTTAAAAATGGCATTTTTGCTGCACTTCTTTAGTGTTGTGGGCGAAGTTAGTGTCTCAAGAAACGTGCCATGCAGCTGATCTGCTAGGTCTGTTAGTTGTGGAGGCACAGGCTCAGGGTGCTGGATTTTGCTTTTAGTTTGCAAGGTTGCTCAAGGAAAAATGGTTAAACTCCTTGTTCCCTAGTGGAACACAGTATTTGAAATCCCTACAAGTCTTTACAGTCATAGTGTGGCAGCCTGACAGCTGGCCTCTCAGAGGCTGACCTAGGGCTTATTATGAAGAAATGAGTAATTGCTAGTGCAAGAACTTGCACACCCTAGAGGTACCTGCTGTTTGCTTAAAAGAGAAGAACTGCAGTGCAAGAGCAGGGAGAGGCTCCTGGAGAGTCCTGCTTGAAGCTGATTGACCCTGCAGATCATCTGTCTTCTGGCAAGACTGGTGCCAGCTGGCATTTGAAGATGTAGAAGCCTTCCTGCTCCCATTTGATTGTCAAATCAGCCTGTTCTGGGACTGATTATGGACAGCTTTAATAAATAAAATATTCTGATTGAATAGCTTTATGATTGTCAAAAGGTATTTGAGGGCCCTTCCCACACCTGCTTAAATTTCAGCAATTTCTTAAATAGGCATCAGGATGGCTTCTATTCTCCAAGCTGTATTTTACGCACAGATATAATTTCCATTTAATGGGGGATACTTGTGAGACAATGTACTGGACATACCTAACTGAAGAATTTATGGTCTGGTTGCACTGAAATAGGTAGAGTAGCCTGTTTCCCTCTTTTCCACAGCAAAGCATATTATTCAAGATTTGCAAGCTTCTCTGAGTGGACTGATAATTGTGATGGTTATGCTTTCCTGCTCCATAGGGCACAGAAAAGATCATTCCTGGAGCAAAAAACCCCTCAAAACCCAAAAACCCCCAAACATTAAAAAAAAAAAAAAAAAAGCCTTTAAAAAAACCAAACCACCCACCAGAAAGAGGAAATGTGTTTTTTTAACAGACAACATGCACATCTGAGAATAGGCTGTAGGGTAGAAAGAAAAGGGGCAAAAGGTAGGGTACAGCCAAGCAATACTTCCAGAAATAATTCCAGAAAGTTCTAAAGGGAAAAGGAGGTGGGTGCAGAATGGCATGATGTTTGGCATCAAGCCTCTTGCAGTGATGATTTAAGCAGTTTGCTGGCGTGTTGGGGCAGTAGCTGATGTTGCTTAGAATGCATTTGTGAGTGACGTGAGACCTGGGACTGGACCAGATTGCTTCAGTTTCTTTGCTGGTGTTTCTCTCCTGAAAACTATCCTTTCTTAACTGCCACTGAAGTGCTTGACATTGTTAGGCCCTCCGGCAAGGTACTTGTGTTTTGGGACAGAAACTGGGAGAAGCAGAGAGGTCCAAGTGCCCTGGGAACAAGGAACACAGAGTCATTTGGAATAGCAGTTGTTTAAAAATGTTACAGGACAAACATTATGCTTGTCTTTGTTTAATACTTAGTCTTTATCACTGGTTAGGTAAACTGAGATTCCAGATGGAATTTTTTTAGACAAAACACAATGTTATTTTCATTCTTCTGTTTTAGGGTGTTATCTCAGGATTAGATACTTCAGTACCTTTGACAAATAGATGAGTGTCTTGTGAGCCTCCTCTGAGCCAGGGCCTTAGGCAAGAACTGTCCAGATAAGATGGAGAGAGAAATCTAAATTGAGGAAGATATAACTGGAATTTAAGATAAGTACTGTAGAAGTAAATTTATTTCCAGAGAAACTACTCTGGACTCTTCCACTATGGTGTTCTGGTGATGGGTAATTAGCATATTAGTTTATTAAAGGAGAAATACTTACAATGAACTGCAGGTATGGCTGAAGATCAGTTATATGCTGAGTAACTGAGAGGTTCTTTTAAAGGCATTTGGAGTGAACAAGAAAAGCACAGGAGATTTTGCTCACTATTCTTGTTACCCAGTCATGCTGCCACACTCCCCTTTCTCTTTTGTGCTGGTTCTCGTATGTAGTGAGTGTTCTTCTCTGATTTTAAATCTTTGCCTTTGAAAATAATATGGGTTTTAATTTTGGGGGTCTTTTGGATAACTTTGTGTTGGTCTGATGGGCTCAGGAAAAAGTTCAACAGCGACTAAAGCAGGATGAGGATGTGAGTTTGGAAGGAGGGAGAGGGAGGAAGAAAGGATGTAAAACTCGGTCAGCCTGTCTTGTGAACCGTCACTGCTATTTGATTGACCCTGGAAAGATAAAAGGGGGCTTAGCCTAATCAAGTGGCTTAATGGGAACAACTTTTAAAGAGCAGGGGGCTCTTTGGCCAAGAGTTTCTAAGAACTGTTTGATCTAGGAAATCTGTCGTCAGTTTTAATTTAAGACATGTGCTGCTTCTGCTGTTGAGGGCATTTGCTTACCACACTAGTACAATCAAATTTTTAAAAAAGATTTTTTTTTATTTTGAAGATTCAACATATCCTTATGCTCACAAAAGGTGTAGGTTTTAATCTAGAAAGACTTTAGTAAATTCTGTGGATAGTAGTCTGTAGTATATCCAGCTGGTTGGTAGTAGATGACCACTTCTGTCCTAAAAATAACTCTCTTTCCACTGTAGTGTACATTAGCTTTGGATTTTGCTATTTGTGATTTTGCACTTACTACCATTCAGGAAAAACAAAAAAATGCTGCTCTAAAGTTTTAAAGCAAATTCTAACAGATAGAAGAGTGCAGTTTCTGAATCAGCAACTGGAAAGTGTGCTGAACAGGTGTTCATGAGCCCTGCTACGAGGCCTTGACTTGGGTGGTACTTCCACTGTGCTGAAACTGGAAAAGTGTGACTGGGGGCTGATTTCTTGCCCTTTGGTTGTTCATTCCTTACTTCACCTCTTCATCTTGGCAGAATTGCAATTTATCTTTTCCAGCTCACAAGTGTCTGTAATCCAACCTTTCATTGATTAGTACAATATGATACCAATGTTAGCAATGATCACTTCAGATGATGTTTCTCTGTAGAATATGAACTTTCACTTTTTCTTCTTTTAACCAGGAAAAAAACCCAAGAGAATCTTAAAATTTAGTCTTTTTTTTCCCTTAAAAGAAATTTAAAGTGACTGAAATTGTTGCTCATTCTAACAATCATAGAATGCTATTTTCACTTTGCCATTTTAGTGTCTTACTTCTTCCCCCCATTCACCTTTGTTCTTGTTCCCACTGTCATGGTGTTAGAGGGCTTGATTAAGATAGACATTGAAGTGGTGTCTATTCACAGATATATAAAAGCCAATACATTAAAAAAACCTGAACAAAGACAGACTTGGTTTTGTTTTTTCTAGTCTCCAATCACAGCAGTGATAAAAAGTTAACAAAACATTCAATTGTAAGAATTCTATGTAACAGCAGTAGTGTAGAAGGAAGGTTGAGTACTTACAAGTTTAACTTGTAAAAGCACAGATTTTTAACAGAGAGCTAGCATAATCAGTTCTTAAAAGCTATATTCCCTATAAATGCTTAGCTGGTATCAGTTTGGTAAGCTTATGTGGATACCCCAAATTATCATCTAATGAGGTCTCTATTTCCCCATTTCAGAAAAACCTAACCAGCCTGCATCTTGGAAGTCTGAGTCACAATTGACAATGAGGAATACATGAGTTGATAGGCATATCTGCTTTATATTCATGAAGAACCTCCCCAGAAGAGCAGATGAAGGAAGTGAATGTTTCTGCACTGTCCATGGATGGGCTCTTTAGGTCGTGGTGCTGTCATTACCTAACCAAAACATGCTGTGATCCCATGAAGAACTGATAGAATCCAGTAGGCTGTGCAAGGTTGTTACCAGTTACACCTGCTGAAGCCTGTGCTAGAGACTGGAATTTGAGTGCAGAACAGGGCAAATAAAGTACAACATAATTATAGGTACATTGATGCCACCTTACATCATCTTGTCTGATACATTGTGCATAGGAAAACCTCAAGGTCCAGGCCTTCAGTTCATCAACTTCTTTGAGCTTGGTATCCAAAGTTGATTTATGTTAATAGCCCACAATAATCATGCATTAAAGGCAACAAATTAAAAAAAAATCAGAATTAAGTGTACTTGAACATATTTTGCAGACATCAAACATACTTCAGTGTCAATGTAGTTGCAAAGTGTTTAAATTAATAAAACAGAGACCAACTAATGAAGTTGGGAATGTTATATTATCTGTGTGCCAAACAACTCTTATGTTCCCTATACAACCAGTTAAGAATTGAGCTCTTCTGTTGGTAATTGAAAGCAGAATTATATTCAGGAGTCCGAAACACACTTTTTCCTTCCTGTCTCTTTGTAAAGCAGGAGCATATGAGAGGGGAGTGGGTGGGCCTGATGTCCCTAGCCCAGCATCTAATTTGGATGCCTAAAATTTGGCAGCTGTAAATACCTTGTTGTTGCATTCCTGGAATAAGGAATTATAGCAATCCATTACAATATCTGCATGCGGAATCAAGTGTTTTGGATTTATTTGTTTGTTTGTTTTCAAAGTGGGAAGGGATTTTTAGATATATATTTCATTTGAATAAAGGAAAGGAAGGCAACCTGAGTTACAGTCCAGCCCTCAAACTTATTAGCAAAATGTTGAGATTCTGTCCTCTGGCAATGGTAACAGTACATTAATTTTTTTGTCAAATTAATCCCTTTTTCTTCCCCAGTTCCAGAAGTCACAGACATGTTTTAACTCTTTTCTTCTGACATTCAAATCTGACACATTCCATTTATGATAAAAAATATATGAGAAATGAGATATGCTTGAAGATATATGAAATCTGAGGTGGAAAAATCCATGTTAGAAGTCATCCAGTTTTCTAATGTATGGGGAGTGATACAGAGACCATAGGGTATTCAGGATGTCTTGAGTAACAGTAAATTGATGAAGGTGATAACTTGAAGTACTGCTTGGTTCTGGGTGAATGAAGGAAAGAAAGATGCGAGAGGAATAAAAGAAATTTTTTTAATATCTGCGTTCATACAGTAGTTCTTTTCAGATTAATTCTATCTGCTTATGAACCTGGAGCACATTGAATGCATACATATTTTACATAGTGTTGTGAACCAACCTGTCCTGAAAATCTGTGCTGTAGTTATTCAATATGCTGTATAGAAAGCTCTTTATAAAACTATCTATATATAATATATATAAATATATCTTTCATATATATAAGCATATCTCCATAGGCTATGGAGACAATTGTACTTGCAAAATAAAGATCAAAACTAATTGACTTTTCTTGTTTGGGAGGACTACCTATCATTATTATTTGAGTTTAAAGATGTCTCTTAAATTCTCATCTGTTTTGTAATTTAAGAATTTCATAATATATAAGACTACAGGAAGGTCTGTCTTGCCTATGCATTCTGTGTCTTGTACTTTTTTTCCTGAGTTAGTGAAATAATGCAAAAACAAAATCTATGCAGTAATGTATGTAATTTTTCAGGTTGTAAAGCAACTGTTATTTTATGTGAAAAGACCAGAAAACCTTTTTGAATAGTGCAAAGAGGCAATACAAGAGCAATTTTTGAAGACCTTCTACAGAAGCAATGATACCAAGTGCCCTTTTGAGTACTCTACATGTTTAACTTAGAGCACTGAATGTTTTTTGAAAACAAGCCCCAACTGTCAATTTGAAAATTATTAAAATGTGAGAATGAAAAACCTATCAAGAAGGGGATAATTATTGTATTATTAAGAGGAAACAAAGCATAGAAGATTTTACCTCTTTATGTAGGTTTTTTTTTTCAAAAGACTGTCAAAAATTATAAGACATGTTCTCAATTCCATCTGAACTGTTTCCCAGGAACAGTGGCTGTATTGCTTATCTTCTAGGAAATTGGTGATTCTTTGAAAGTACTTTTTTATGCTGTATGTTGAGCATTTTAGGATCCATGTTTGAAAACTGTTTTTTGCTTTTGATTGTTCTTCTGACAAACATATTTCCAGTTCTTCAATTTGATGATGGATTCCATTTTGGAAGTTCTCAATCTTGCTTGTATTCCAAACATCAACAGGAATATTTTTGCTAAATAGTTGGAAGATCTGTTGAAGGAACTCATAGATGATCCTTATGCCATTCTTCTGTGTGACCTTGGTAATCTCCATGGGGAACCTGAAATCAGTTGTTTCGCTGAGACATTGCTGAGGAAAATAACTACCCATTTTCCACAGAAAGTTCATGATATGGTAGTTCACTTTGATCCCTTGGAAAAGACAAACTGAACATGAGATCTTCATGTATAATGCCAGTATAATACAAATTTGCAGTAAACTTCTCTGAACTGTAATGGTCATATTGGTGAAGCAGTCAGCACTATTTTCCTTTCCTTTTTTGCAGATCTGTAAGCTTGCAGTTTCTTGGTTGTCTTGTCTTGTTCACATGCTTTTCTTTCACATCTCTGAATTTATTTCATCTGTATGACATGCTGGGTATTACTCACTGTGTGGGAGTTGCTCTTTCTAACATCTATGGTCCTGCCAAGGTTTACTGTTTATTTCTGTTTCACACAGTTGCAACGATTTTGCTCATTTCTGCTTTGACTGTATTCAATTGAAAAATGAGGAAATCAGTCAATCTAGTGGTTCAGAGGATATTGGCAGATTAGCAGGCTAAAATGTGGTAAGAGCATTTAATCTTCTTACATTCTTACTAGAATAGGCAGTCCTGCTTGAAAAATTTTATTTTTATGCTTAAGTTGGCAAGGACAGTAAAAAATAATCACATCCCTGGCTAACAGATATGCAATCAAAGCAAGATTTATTGATTTAAGAATAAATATCTTTTTAGTGGGAGAAATTTTGTTTGGGCAATGGCTTAAATTTTATTAGCAAAATAACCTTATTGTTGACAAAAGCATTGAATCACAAGGGGCATATGTTGTTGTGACTATGTTGGCAAAAGAGAAGTATATAAAACTCTTAAGATAGATGCCTTTTTCTCCAAAATCTCTGATGGCTCACTGTTCAGAGAAGCTTTGTTCTACTCCATTACCTGACAAATCAGCCTCAATTTTTAGATTCATTTTACCTTAAAAAAGAGGAATTCCTTACATATCAGAGTAAGAAATCTCTTGTTCTTGAAGCCTCCTCATGTTGTCCCAAAATGGGTGTTTCACCTGGTGTGTGAGAGAGTCTGGCTCTGCTCATCCACTGAAATGCAAAAGAAAGCATCAAGCCAGTCAAATAAGTAAACCAAACAGTTATTTGGTTTATTGCTCTTAAATCTTGTTCCTTCTGACTATCTTATTCCTCTGAGGTCTGGGTCATTAGTAAACAGTTTTGAGCCTTCTGTGCCATTTCTTGTGATATATATAGAGTTTTCTGACTCGGGCATTTATCTTGCATAATAAATCTCATCCTACAAAGGGCAGCAACATTCTGGCATATAGAAACTCATGAGTCAGTTTAATGTCTCCAACTGGCCACTCTGTGAGTTGCAGGAATGGCCGTGAATCTGCCCCAAAAATCAGTGCTGTAACTTTACTTAGCCTTTATGGATAGTTTTCACTGAATATGTGGCTCTGCTGTTTATCAAAAATTCATTGTTTGTCTGATTTTACTGGAACTAGAGGGTCTTCTGGAGATTCCTTGATATTTCCCCTGGTGACCTCATTCCTTGTAAAAAATTCTCCAGCATCATAATGTTCCCATCTTTTCACTGACCCTTACTGCCAAAGACAATCACATTGGTTCAGGCCAAAAGTGTGTGTGTGTTTGTGCAGGGGAAGTAGGGGCTTTTCTGGCCCCAAGCCCCCTACTTATCTTGTTTCTTTCACCTTTGTAATGCCAGTAAGGTGGTAATTGATCTAGCCTAAGTATGCCCCCAGTTAGGGTAACTTAACTGTTAGGTTAACAGTTTCCAAAAGCTGATACATTCCTTCAAGATTCTCTCAGTACAAACCAACAGATTATTTCCAAATCAACAAATATAAAAAAGAACATGTATAAAACATGTTAGACCCTTGTTGCTTGTTTTAAAGATGCCTGTATCACTGGTTGATTGGCCCTGAGTCTGGCCAGCAACAGAACTAAAATCCTTTCTTCCCATATGCTCTTTATTTCGATCCATATTCTCTTCATCCATCCCAATCCTAAGTTATGTGATGTGAAAAGCAGGGAACTAACATTCACACATCTTCTGCCTCATCCCCTCTGCAACACACGGTCTTTGCCTTTTTATCCTTAGTACATGACACCAGCATATCTCTCTCAACATATACTTTTTCTGAATACCTGGATATCCACAATGTCATAAAAGCATCAACATAAATCCTGATCCCATTTACCAAATCAGCAACAGAACACCAACTCCAAAATAGAACCTCAAATATCCATTTTTCCCATTCTCCAGTTTGTAAGGTGTCCATCACTGCTTCCAAAATGTATTAATTTTGTCTTTAGTTATTGGATCTTTCCTAGCTTACTCCAGCTTTTCTAAATAAAACCCCAAGAGCTACAGGGTAGAATTGTGGACTAGTTTGCCAATACTCAATTGCCCAATTCCTTTATCCTTAGGTCCATACCTCTAATGCAAATAATTTTTTACTCTCTGCTCCAGCTCACTGTTGTTGGAGAAAGGAAAAGCACTCTCCATCACACAGTTTTGTTTGTAACAATTTTAAAGCCTAGGCATTTATTTATTTCCCACCTCTGATCTCCTGTTGTTACACACTGCTTGGACCTTGTCTCAACAAAGATAGGTGGACACCTCCCCTCTTTCACACACTGTTGGTTTTTTTTTTTTTTGTTTTTTTTTTTTTTTTTTTTTTTTTTTTGTTTTTTTTTTTTTTTTTTTTTTTTTTGTGTACAGTGATGGTAACTGTTCAAAATCCTCTTTATCCAACTTACACAGAGCTTAAAGTTTTCAACTACCAATCCCACTGGTCAGCCCAGGACTGGTTGCACTGATCAAAATTTGATACTCACTGGTCCAGAAATTCATACCACTTTTGCCCTTGCTCAAATACCTCTGGAGTGTTACACCTTTGACTTGCTTTCTGCCTCGATGCTGGAGAGGATTTGGTGGAGTCTCCCATCAAACTGGTCCAAATTCTATCTGATCTGATTCTCCTTTGCTGGCAACAGCAAGATGATCCAGACAAGGCAGGGCTTTATAGCTCCCATTTGTGTCACAAAGATAGTTGTCCCAAAATGGATTCTTTCACCTGTTAATGCAAGAGGCTGATCCACGCACAGAGCTGAGGTATTTATTTATAGTTCTGCACAGAAAGGGGTGCTGGGTGACAAACCCAGCACACAGACTATCAAAACTTTTCACTATTTCTCCATTTTAGAAAAGTCATTAATGTTCATTTGTTAGAAGTTACATAGTTCTGTTATTAATTAGTATTCTGTCTTCACTTGGCTAAATGGTTCTCTTGCTTCTTTTGCTAATTAGTCTGCTTACTCAGTCTTTCTCTTTGAGTTAGTGGGTTTCTTGAGTCTGTGGTTGTTATTTTCCCTTGCCAGAATTACCCTTTACCCAGTTGAAGTGTTAGCTTTTTTACTTCCTTATCTTGGGAGTTCTGCCAAATGACCTTGTGGGCTATAAAGTCTGCATTCTTTGTGTTCACTCTCAGTTGTACATCCTTCTCCCCCAGCTCTGCTAACCTTCTGCTTGGTCTGTGATCACTGAAGCATGAAAAACCCTAAACCTTAGCAAGACTATTCTGTAGGCAAGTAATTAATCTTTCTAATATCTGGACATCACTCCCATGAAAACAAGCTCTCAAGGAGACTGAATTCACTTGTGTTGGTAGAAAAATGTCCCTCTTCAGGACAGCACCAGCTGGTGTAATGCTGAAATTCTTCTCCCAGGGTCTGGCTGATGTACTTCTCTGACTATCAGGTCTTTGGGCCAGGTTATAGTAGGACTGCAGGTAGCCATCAGTGGATGAATTGTGAGGGTCTGAATCAATCTGAGCCTTTGATAATGACAGTGCCTCATAAGCACTGTGGCTTGAAATTGAAGTGCTGGGTTGGTTCCTGAATATGCGTTAACAAAGTGCCATGTTTCTATATATCACTGACTTCTGCTAGTGAAGTACTAGCCTTTTGAACTGGCTCCTGTACCACAATATATGAAGTCGCTGATGCTTGAAAAGGAAGACTGAACATTAAGATAAGCAAAAATTACAAGGTATTTAGCAGGCAGATGTGCTCTTCTTCTTGTGGGCATCTTTATGGATTGCTGCTTCTAAAAGTGAACCAATGTGATTTATCTTTATATTATTCAGTCTGCATAATTACAGGAATATTTGAAAAAGAACATGGAAAATGTATAAATTCAGAAATATTTGATGTTGCCCTGATTTTGTCTGGGATGGGATTAGTTTTTTCCTAATTGCATGCTGTATTTTTGGATTCAGCAGGAGGATAGCATTGATAAGACACTAATGATTTGGCTGTTGCCATCAGGACTGTTGTTTCCTGTGCTCTGCCGATGAGCAAGTGCACAAGAAGCTGGAAGGGAGCCCAGCCAGGACAGCTGACATGGGATATTCCAAACCATAGAATATCATGCCCAGTATATAAACTGGGGGGAGTTGTACAGAAGCTGCCGATCTGTTACTGGCCAGTGGGTGATGAGCAATTGTGCATCACTTATCTTTTTTGGATTTTATTCCTCTTTATGACTATTTTTGTGGTTGTTGTTTATCGTTATGACAATGATGATGATATTACATTTTTTGTCACTTATTAAACTGTTCTTATTTAAACCTGTGTGTTTTACTTTTCTTTCAGATTTTCCTTCCCACCAGGGAAGGGGGAGGAATGAGTGGCTGCATGGTTCTTGGTTGCCAGCTAGGGGTAAAATATGACAGGTGCAAGCAGTGAAGGAATTCCACAATGATTTTGAGATTAGAAAGTATTTTGTTAAAGGAAAAATAAATCCTGTTGATGCTTGGGAGGACCTGTTATAGTCTGACAGAGTGAAAGATTGCTATGGATAAGCAGCTTCTTTAGCAAACCAGTAAATTACTTCAGTTATACAGTAGTATCCTACTAATATTGGGTCTCTCCCTTTTTTTTTTTTTTGTTTTGTTTTGTTTTGTTTTGTTTTTTTTTTCTTCTGCTGATGCTAAGGCTGTAGTTATATTCTGGTGTTGTCACAAATTATCTAGACCCAGAGGTCTTCAGAAAAGTTAGTATATGAATGAAATTTGTGGTAGGGGTAGTTTTGTGTTTGAAAGACTGGACAGAGAACCAGGAGGGCTGTGGTAGATTTAGTGCATTGATTTGCCACAGATGTCTTTTTAATTTTAATTTGGTGTTCATGTGTATGGATCTTTTGCATTAAATGGAATATTGATTTAAATCAAGTAAGGACCAGTCCTTTCATCTACTAAAGCAACGAGAGAAACAGCTTAGTGCTGCATGACAAGGTGGATCTGATTCACTGTTCAGTGGTTGTATTCTGTTTATACACTGTCATCCCTCTTTTCCTGCCATTGTGATTTCATAGGAGATCCATGAAGCATTTGATTGTTGTGAAAAAAGAAATTAAAACTTCAAGAGGAGATTAAGCAGTATGAAGTGATTATAGGTGATGAAGGAGAGAATATACTGTGTAAGAACCTTCAGGTCAGGGTTAGGGATCAGAGACCTGTTGGCTTTGTGCAGCTCATCTAAGGACAAGTCAGGACAATTGCTTCTCAGAGTAACTGAGTTGTGTCTACCTAATATTATGCATAACCCCCTTAATTTGGGGGCATCTGAGGACCCACATGGAGATTACCATCTGCTAAATTAGAAGCCTTCTTCCCTAAAAACAGAGGAGGGAGATACACACATTCTACCTTGTAGTGCAAACCACCCTCCCTGTGATGGTGCAGCTCACACTGGCCCTTTCCTTATCTCTTCCAATAAATAAGGGAATACTTTTCCTGTGGAAATGAGAAGAGTGGCTTGAGTGAGTAAGTCAGAAGCTATGCATCTGTGCTTTAGTTTCAATGTTTCAGGATTTTGCATTTCATTGTGTTCTTGCCTCCTAAATACTTCTCTGAAGTCTGATGGGTGAACCAAGAGTTGCTGAAAGAACCATTTCTTTGTCTAGTGAGACAGAATGTGGTTGTTGGGTTTGGGGTTTTTGTTTGCTTCCTTTTGCAGTTTGTTTTTCTTAACAACAACATTAATAATAATTTTTAAAATATCTTTGTCGCAGATTTTGTATGTCTGTAACAAATGTGAGCATCCAAATATCTTGTAGTTATGCTCACATAGCCTGTCATGTGTCAATGAAGGCTAAAGAACTTTTGGACTGAGGATCCCACTTTGTGCCAAAGCAGATGATATGAATATTTTATGGTCCAGGTGGGAGCTGAAAACAAAATCCTGAGGATAAAGCTGAAGGTCTAGTCCAAAGGAGTCAGCTGAATGGCACTGAGATCTCAGATCTGAATTCACCTAAATGAATTTGCCTAGGTTCAAAGTTTCTTAGTTTTCCTATATTTTAACTATATATTTCTTTACAAAGTAGATATATCTAGTTACTACATGTCTTGGGAGTGTTACACAGTTTTACCCAGGCTCTTTGACCAGATTATCTAATGAAAGCATTTTGAAGACTGCTGAAAGAAGCAGAAAAAAAAGGCTGAGGCCTGAAAATCAGTTTTGATTTTGGACAACCCTAAATTCTGAGGGAGATGCTGCTTTAGCTTCCATATAGTCTTTGTTTCCCTAGCATTGCTCTCTTTCCTTGCTTAAAAAGTAATAGTGATAAACTGTTAGTTTATGTGATAAAAATTTGCCTGTGCTTCACAAGGTAGTGCAGAGAAACATTGGCAGGTGTGGAGGGGCCTTAGTAACCCTTCCTGCAGCTCCTCCCAGCCCCATCACTGGATCCTGTCTCCTCAAACCCGGAGGAGCACAAGAGACAGTGGCAGGCAGAGACCCAATATGAGGATTCTGGGGAAAGGCCCCTTCCAGCATTGTCCTGGCCTTCCGGCAGGCTCTTCCTGCCTCATCCCCATGGCATGGGAGAGAAATGCATCAACATGAGTCAGTCCTGGAGTACCTCACAGACTTCCTGGTTTTGCTGTCTGGAGGACACATTGCAGCACACAGAGGAAGACTGTTTTAGGGTTACACAGGACTTACAATGGGATGCTTAGGTGGGGGAACCAAAGGCAGGGAAAGGAACAGAAGTGGGTTATTTGGGAAGGAGAATGCATGTGAAAATACAGGAATGAAAAGGACTTGTTTAAACAGCAGCTGGTCAAAACTCTTCTCCACTGTGACCTGAAGAGCATTTTGCCCTCCCAATAAACTCCATTTCTAAGTATTTTCCTGGGTAAAGGACTGTTTGACTTTCCAAAGGAATTTCCATCTGGCTGTATTGTCCGACTCTTTGGATTAGATTTTTGTGACTAATGTTCTCATCTGCTTACAATCAATTGTAATAAACAGTTAGACTAATGTTATTGTGCATCAGTCTGTAAGGTCATCTTGGCAGCTGGTAAAGGAGTGGTTATGAAAGCAGTACCCCAGGAGATAAAAAGTTCCCAATGGTTTTTCACTTGTACAAGTTAGTGCTGGTCTAGTTAAAATTGAGGTGTCCTGTGTTTAAAAAAGAAACCAAAATGCCAGACTAGATTTGCTTGGTTTTCCTGCTGAACAGTGTTTTTGTTTCTGGAAAGTGCATACATCACTTTACTTTTCCTCTGGAAAACCCTTAGGCCTGAATCACAGAATCCATGATAGGGAAAGCTCCACTAACTTGTTTACCACCAATGGAGGAAATATTTCATACTGAATGTATTTTAAGACATCTCCCTCAGCCAAATTACTCCTGGGAGCAAGCCTCTAACAGGACATGAGTGATCCCAAGCTCAAGGCGAAGCTTTACTGCACACAGCCAAATTGATCTAATGATCCTACCCAAAGAGCTGGTCCTTTTTCTCTCCTGTTTGGCCTTTATACTTTGAAAAATAGTGTGACTGGAAAGCTAATCAGCTTTCCTTTCTCTGGGCAGAAATGTTGGTGATGACAACAAATTTTTGCCTGTTTTTCTACCTTAAACTGGCTAATCAGAGTAAAGCTCATAGCTGGTGCATAGGGATGACCAGAAGAACATATCTGTTAGTATGGGAGCAAGATCTTTTTTCAAAAGGAGACTTGACACTAAGAGGCTGGAAACCTGGAATTCTGACTTTAGGAGCCTGTGCTGTGTAGAAGGCAACCTGAAGTAATCATGTGATCTTTTCTCATCATGACATCCACAGGGAGAAGTATTAGGTGTATTGCAAAGTGTCTCAAAGCTTCATCTCCAGTACTTGGATGTGAGACTGGCTACAGAATATAGAGCAGATCAAAACCTTTAAAAATCAAACTAATGAACAGCTAAAAGACGTAACAATTTAATCTGAGATTCCTGACTATGGTATGTGTACTACAGACCTCTTTCTTAAGGGATTGATGGCAGATAAAAGTCAGTTTGTGTTGTATGTAAGAGCCTGTATGACTCTTGGAGGCTACAAATGTGCATCAATATTATTCCATGATGTATTATTTCATATTGGCATCATTAACGTAAGTTTATTCCACAATACATATATGCAGTGATTCTGTAGGCTATCTTATATCATCCTCATAATAACAAATAACAGTATTTCTTGTCACTCAGGTTGGGTGGACGGCAAATACTACGCTGATATAGTGAGAACATCTTTGTATTGCTGACAAATCCTTTTTATGTCAGCATGGCAGTTTGCTTGTGGGAAATGTCATAACAATGCAGCATGGCTGCAAAGAGACCATTAACTAAGCAGTGATGAGGAATTGCCCCGTCTTAGTGAGGTGAAGATTTAATTAAATGTACCAGGCATGTTTATAAATTTAAAAACTTTATTTTATGAACTAATGAAGCCTGTTCCTGACCTGCTTCACTTTATTCTCCCAATACCTTTTCCTTGTGTCTTGTCAAAGAAGGTAGGGCAGAGGACATAGTGTAACTAATTTCCAACTTCACATCCTTCTGTGGTGTTACAGCAGTGATGGATGAATGAAAAGTAACAGAAATCACCTCCCTGGACTTGTGCAGAGCATTTGACGCAGCTATCCTTGTCTCTAAACTGGAGAGACATGGATTTGACCCTGAGATTAGCTCAGTTGAGTAGAGCATGATGCTAATAACTCCAAGGTCATGGTTCAATCCCTGTGGGTCATTCATTAACTTATGAGCTGGATTTGATGATCCTTGTGGGTCCCTTCCATCTCAAAATATTCTGAGATTCTATGATTTCATGGGTGGATCACTTGGTGGATAAAAAATTGACTGTGTGGTTGCTCTTAAACAGTTGTGGTCAACAACTTACGGTCCAAGTGGAAAGCAATGGTGAGTGATATTCCTCAGGTACTTAGTATTGAGACAACCACTAATATATTTGTTGGTTACTCAGGACAGTGGGATTGAGGGCACCCTCAGCATGTTTACTGGTGATGCCAAGCTGAGTGGTGCAGTTGACACACTGGAGGGAAGGAACGTCATCCAGAGGGACCTTGATAGGATTCAGAGGGGGACTTGTTTGAACCTTGTGAAATTCAACAGGGACAAATGCAAGGTCCTGCACCTGGGTCAGGGTAGTCCCAAGCACAAACACAAGCTGGATGGATATATATATATATATATATATATGAATATATTGAGACTTTGCATAGAGAAGGACTAAAGGGTGTTTGTGCCTAAAAAAGCTCAACATGACCTGGCAATGTGCGCATACATCCCAGAAAGCCAGACGTGTCCCATGCTGCATCCAGAGCAGCATAGCCAGTAGGGCGAAGGAGTGGATTCTGCCCCTCTGCTCTGTTCTGGTCAGACCCCACCTGAAACACTGCATCCAGCTCTGGGGGCCTCAACATCAAAGAAAGAGGTGGACCTGTTGGAGCAAGTCAGGAGAAGAGCCACTATGTTGATCAAAGGGTTGGAGCACCTCTCTTGTGAAGACAAGCTGAGAGAGTTGAGGTTATTCATTCTGGAGTGGAGAAGGCTCCAGGGAGACCTTATAACACCTCCCAGTACCTAGAGGTGCCTTGTAAGAAGGCTGAAGAGGAGCTTTGCACAAAAGCATGTGGTGATAGGACTAGGGGGAATGGCCTTTAGCTAAACAAAGGCCGATTTAGGCTAGATGTTAGGAAAAATACTCTTTACTGATGACAGATCAATGTTTTGAGCAACTTCTGAACACAGGAACTTTTGATGTGCTGAAGCCATGGGGCAGTTCACTGTGATGCTTATTTCAAAGTCTATTGGAATGACAGCTTTAAAACTCTTGATGAATAAAAAATGTATGTGTAAAAGATGTCAAGCTTGTGCTATCCATTTTTCTGGTATCCTAAAATTCGGATATTTAATTTCCACTGTGAATTTATTAGATCCAAAAGACTCCCTTATTCAAGTGGAAATTGGGATATATGTTGTTTTGTTGAGCACGTTCAAGCTAAGTTAAACAGAGGCGCCAAATCTGTTTAAAGAATGTGTATGAAATCTAGCTTTATGAACAGATGGCAGCACCAAATGAGGCAACTCTGTTTTCCTTCCTTGGTCTGCTATTGGCCAGCTCTGTGACCTTAGATAAATGACTTGCTCTCATATTTCTTGCTTTCATCTGCTATTCCCAAAGCACTTGAGGAGACACATTTTTACATGAGATAGTGGTTTTGACAAGAATTTTATGGTTATACCTTAGAGCAAAAAGAGCAGTCATTTGAAAACCTGATCTGTCACTATTAAAATAAAGTAGCTTTCATAATCTGATTTATTTTGTTTATTGTACTGATAAAGCTACCAAACAACTTAATTACATTAATGACATTTATAGAATTATAAAGAAGGAAATTGTCTCTTAGATTGTGTATCTCATTATGTTTTCTGGTGTAATTTCTTAACTTTAATATTTTTCTAGTGCTTTACATTAGTAATGTACTGGTTTCTGCAATGTCATCAAATGTGGCAGATTCCAGGGGCAGTATGCGTCCATTTGGATGCATGGAATGAGGGAATCCAAACATCTAGTATATAGTATGTAAGTTATTGCTGGCAGTCCACTGTAATCCTTGACCGAAATCTTGATTTCACATTACCTTTAAGGGATCTTGTCTTGCAATGAAAGTGCCTAAGTTGAAAAGCCTTCTGCTGAACCATTTTGTCCCTGGTAATGGAGGAAAAGACTAGGATAAGCTGCTAAAAATCAGAATCACATGGTATCCTGAGTTGGAAGAGACCCACATGAATTGTCAAAGTTAACTCCTGGCTGTTATCTGTAGGATACAGCACAGGGGTTATATGATTTAACTCCATTAGTGGTTTTCTGCAATGTTTTTTACTTGCAAAATCCTTTGCAAGTAAAGGGATTTTGCATTCCTTCCTAACTACATTTCTAAGCAGCTTCTCTCTCTTTTGTGAAGAATCTGAAGGGTGCAGAACTAACTTTCTTCTTTTTGCTTCAGGCAATCTTGAGTTCTGGTGTGTGTTGCTTTACAAGATACGATCACCCAAATGCAATCCCCAGGTCACTTTTTTTTTTTTTTGGTTTGTTTTTTGTTTGTTTTTTTTTTTTTCTTTTTCTTTTGGCAGAATTGCAAATTATTGATAATCAATCTCTTAGCAGTACATCTGGAGCACAAGCTGGGAGATGCCTTTTTAATCCAGCTCTTCCACTCAATCGATAAGTTTTCTGCAGTCTCCAGAGTCTCCAGAATTCTCAAGGCTTTTCCATTGAGACAGAGGGCAGAATCTACATGGCATGAGGCATCAGAGTCTGCTGTGATAGTCTCAGTAACTGATAACCTCCTTTCAAGATTTATTTCAAAAGCACTTCATGGGAAGCACACAAAAAAATCAGATCCCCTAAAATACATTTTTGCCACGATTTTTCATATTAGAAGGCCAAATCTTTGTTTGCCCTGCATACTACTCTCTTGCCTCTTATGTTCAGTAGAAAGAAGATGGTAGAATTATCATTAGTGGATTGGTTTAGAATGATCCTATAAAAAGAAGCAATTGTGAGCAATTCTGAAATGCTAAATTCTCTTTGAGAACTGTTTCTTAAAGCATCATTGTTAGGAGGTCCTTAACATTCCTTTGCATCTCATGGTTGACAGGTAAAGTATTTCCAGACTTGTTTTTTCCTTAAATAGAAATAAGTAAAATTGACTGTTACTATTTAGATTCCATAGGGTCATCAAGTTTTCCTCTGGAACTAATGTTCCACTGCTAACAAATATTATTTGCAGATCTGTAAACACGACAGAATCTGTTATAGGTATGGTAGCAGAGAAGACTGATACACAGTCTGCAAAAACAGACACAGAAAATTGATTTGAAATTTTACCTAATGTGGGAACATGTTTACCTACAAAAGGACACCTGCTTTACTTTAAGAAGATGTTAAGTGGATCATAGCTTTAAGTCTTCATGAGATAGTTTTGTGCTATTCTGTGCTTCTCTTTACCTGTCTCAGGAAAAAAAGCTTGCCTCAGTTCTTTTTCTCTGCTTAGAGCGCTTATAGCTTAAATGAGAAGTTGTCTATATACTCAAAGTTTATTCCTGAGGATCTGTCTGCATGCTAGTGTTTCAGCTCTAAGGTAGACAGTAGGATAATAGTAGGGATCATTTTAGTTTTTTGGGATACTGGGATCTGAATTAGTAAGGTGATTCCTTGTATTCCCCATAGATGTCTCTTTTCCTCGATCCATTTCATTATACCTTCGCACAAAAAAAGAAGTGCAGTTGAACAAATTCACTTGTTTGGCTTGCTGCATGCACTTTGGAAATGTTCCATCAAAGTCCCATCTTTTAATGCCCCTGTGAGCAGTAGTACAGCAGTGCACCATCTGCACTCTAGACTAATGAATCTGATAATGTCTTAGAAACCAAAATATTGTGAAGTCTTAAGCAGACAAGAAGCATAAAGTTTGACATAATGTTTCCTGCATTTTTTCAGTGAAGCAATTCTGTAACATTTATCTGATGCTGGAATAAACCATGCAATTAATCGAACAGCTCTAATGACAAAAGAGATGTGAGTGATCAGAAATGAGCATATAAGGTTACTACCCCTTACCCTTTAGCAGCTGTATGTTGAAATCTCTTTTGTGAAAGGCGGAGTTCAGGCATGGAGTATGAAGTTTCATGGTCTAGGTACAGTATCTCTGCCATGGAGCTGAAATATGAGTCAGTTTATCCAAAGACTGCTGTCAACAGATACGTTTTGTGTCTCCAGCCTACCACAGATGACATCTGTTCACTGGAGTTTTTCAGGGTATTGTGTCACTTGGCTTTAGGGGTGTTGGATGGGTATTTGTGTTAAGGTTTATGTTCTACTTCCATGCGTGGGGCTCCTGAGAAACTGGAGATTACATCAAATTTACAAGTTTTAAAAGAAATCTATAGAACTGAAAGGCACATGCCATATCTCTTTGGGACAGAACAACTATGCTACATCTGTGTGACTCTGTAGACAGAGTCTGCTTCACTAAGTTACCTTCAAATGGTATGGTTTGCATGGGGCCTATACATTTCCAGAAGAACCCTTACTTTACATTTTTATTGTATTCACAAGACTTATCACTATGTTTATAATAAAGTAAATTTCATTTAACCCATTAGATACATCTGGATGGACTTATGAAAATTATTTTTGTTGAAATACAGATATGACCATTTTACTGCTGAGAGCCTTATTTGTCTGCTTCTGTTCAATACAGTGATTAAAATATATTTGAATCTGAATGTATACTTGCATTGTAAGTTAGGTTTTTATTTTTCCATATTTAGGGCATTACAAGTTTTGTCTGTTTTTTTGCCTATTTTTTTGTTGTTTCTGTAAGTAGTGGAAAATACAGTGCCAGTGTCCATATTTGTTTTATAATAAAGAAGTTGGAGCTGAAAGAAACCAAAGAATGATGGTGCTTAGCAGAATTTGGAAAATCCTGATTTTCTGGCAATAGTAGATTTTTTTCCATTGCAATTATAACTGGTATAGTCAATATTTGAAGTTTCTCCTGTATTTTATCATGTTCCTTTATATTGACCACGTTCTCTAAGTTCATATATCACTTATACTACACTTTTCATGCCAGTTTAAGCAGGTGTAGAATAACAAAATGAGTAATGTTTTTTATCTTGAATTCCCATATATGCCACATCATTGTGGCTCTGATCTAAATGGAGCTAATGTTATTTTATTTTAGAGCAAGCAACTGAAGAATTGCATGATAGGGTCTGGTCTTACAGGCTGTCTAACTTGTAGTACGTTGTCCTGTTAAAACAGGAAGTCCACAAGAAGAATCCTCTAATTGCATGTACTCCCACATACATGCAATAATTTAATAATTGAACCTGTCTGAACATGATTATGTAAAAGGCAGCAAATGTAAGTGGTTTACACTATCTTTGTACATATTCCTGATTGTTTTCCATAGTTGAGATTATGGTTAGAAACTCGATAGAGACAACACTGGGTGTGGCCAACAGCCTTTGCTTTAGTGTCTGCCTGTCATTCTTCTGAACTGCCATTTAGCAGACACTTAAACCAAAGGGTAATGCAGTTCCTGGGTAAGTGGAGAAGAGAAGCAAGAAAAAAAGAAAGTGTTAAGGTATTGAAGAGGGTGTTTTGAAGTGAAGAAAGGAATAGAAGGTATAGAAGTTCCTCACAAAGAACAATAGAGGAAAGCATTTCAGAATTTGGCCTGACCTTACAGCATCAGTGAGATGTGTGTTTTCTGCGTGTGAAGCAGTGTATCTATTCTTTACCATGCAGCTGGCTGTAATCCTGACAACTGCAGGTATACCTCCTGTGTTTTGCACCTTGGTACTTGGGTGTTATTGGTGGCTTCTAAAGAAGTACCCATAGCTGAAGTTTCCAGTCTTGCTGACACTAGAGTGATGGTCTTTAAGACAGTGACAGTGGGTCAAAAAATGCTTGCTTGGGAACTTTGTTTTGTGGGTTGTTATCCTGCATTCACTCATTTCTCTAAAGAAAGTTTGGACCTCAGTCCCTGCTGTACTAGGATGGGGATTCAGTCTTCTCAGTTAGTCACCTGGGTGACATTATTTTCAGAGAACAGATGTATTATTACTTGGGAGTGACATTATTACTCTTGGGATCTGTGGTGATTGCTGCCTCAAAAAATCTGATGGCATCTGCCTCTTTAATAGTAAATTTTGTGTGTGATACAGCTGGGTATACTCAAATAATTTGGGACTGGATAAAAACCATAAACATATGGAATGCATGAGTGGCAAAAGATGTAATTGAAACGGGATAAAGAATGGCAAGGTAGCAGTTCCGTTTCCTAACTATTTGTTATGTAGCAATTAGAATGATGAAAGCATTAGAGGGAAGTACGTCTAAGGTTGTTTTGGGTTCGTGCCAATTCAGACATAAATTACAAGTACTAAAATCTATGTGAATTTAATCAGTATCCTCAGTGTTGTTAAAGAGTCCACCAAATTTTAATGGATAAAATAAAATGTTAGAATAAATATAATACAATCGTGTAACAGGAGTGCTAAATATTTAATGAAAAAAGGTCTAGGACCATTATTTTTATGTGTTGAAGAACGTGTGTTTCTGGCGGGAAGCAGGAAAGGGAAGAAGATAAAAGAACTTAGGCGTGGGGACATTCAAAAACACAAAAAATACTCTTATTTCTGTTGTGATGTGAGAGAGGGCATGGCATCTAGGCCATGGTCTGGATGAATGGGTGAAAAACCTGTTGCCGATTGAAGTGCTTCCCATTTAGAAGAATGCACAGAAGTGAGGAGAGGACTGCATTAGAGTAGACACCTGAGGCACTATTCAAGCAATAAGTGATGTTTTGGGAGGATATTCTTTGTTGTTGTTTTTCTACAATTAAATACAATTAAATTGAATGTATGAATTATTATTTGTGTAAAGTTCTCTAAATTATCTGCAAAGGTTGTATTTTGAAGCCATCCTGTTTTTTCCTTTAGCTCAATGGTTTACCAGTGGAATATTAACTCATAATAAAGTTTTGTATATTCAGATTCTCAAACTGAGGACAACCTGTTAAAAGAATAAGGTAGAAGACTGAGTGCAGGTAGTACAGGGCTGTTTACCCCAATGACTTCTCCACCATTTTAGTGGCTTTTCCTGCTGATCTCACATGTTTTCTCTCTTCAGTGATCTTTCTGGCTTTTGGACTTTTTTTGGGTTGTGGTTTTTGTTTGGTTTTTTGGCAGGGGGGAGTAGGGGGACAATGTCTTGTGTGTGTGGTTTTGTTTGTCAGTTTGGTTTTGGTGCTTTTTGTTGGTTTAAGTGGTGGTGGTGGTTTATGGCTTTTTTTTTGTTTGTTTGTTATGATTACTTTGAACCAATCTCTGCTTCTGTTTTCTTGAAGTGTCATGTGAGTATGCCAATCTTAAAGAATCTTTACTTTGAGAGAACAGGAATCTTACTGGTGAATCTATTATATGCCTGGTTTAGTGATATACTGAAGTGATATGCTGTGAATTCCTCCACTGCTGTAATCACAGTAGCCACCTTTTGGTTTGAATGTGCCTTTGATAGGACAGCCTGTCCTGCAGTATATTTCCCAGCATCTACACTGTTTTAGAAAGTACCAAGATTTTGATGCTTTTAACAGTCCCCACTGAAATTATTCTGTGAAGCCATAGGATGAGATATGGTGGAAAGTGGCCCTAAGATTTCAAGGGCTCCTGAAGAAACATCACCACAGAACCCCTAATGACCTTTTAATTAGAGCAGAAAATAGAAGTTTGTAATGGTGTACTCTAATTTGGATCTGACACAGAGGAAGACCTTCCTGTTGAGTCACAGCATTTGCACACAAATGTACAAGTAGATACAAGAAGCTACCAGGCTTTCCTTTTCTTGGTCAGGAATTGTTGGGGCCATAGTGTGGGAAACATGCTCCATAAATGAGTTCTGTAAGGAGGAAACTTAGCCACCTGGCAACTCCTGCATTCAGACTGTGCCACCTTTACAGACAATTTTTTGATAAAAATCAGCAATTGACTTTTGTTCAGAGCTAAACTTAGCACTGCCAGGCTGTGGGAAACCACTGTAGTGCAATGCAGATGGCACCTTTCCTTTTGTGCTGGCAGCTGTGGCCACACAGACAAGGAGAGCTCATTTATTTTGCCTCAGAGTAAACTGCTTGCTATGGTCACAGGAAAATAACTCATCTTAACCCTTCTTGCTGGTTATGTTTGTATGCTGTATGAATAATGAGTTATGTTCCTTTTTTTTGTAGTATTGGGTATCTATTGGCCACAGCTGTGGGTAACAGTTTGAAAAGCAAGATTCTTAATTTGCAGTGGAGGTAGTTTTCATGTATTTATACATTTTTAGAGCTTGGTGCTATAGCTCTGTTACAGTAAATTTTTTGTGTGTATGGTTAGAAGGAGAGCTCGTACTGTGTGAGAGTTGCTCTGACCACAATCTGTAAAGAGTAATCAAATACTGTACTTCTGCCTGTAAAGTGCTTTACGAAAGGGATAAATTTATCTGAAGAACTACTCAAAGCTGTCTTTCAGATCAGTTTGTGATTAGTTTTGTTTGCTTTGTTAAATTCCCTCTGAAGCACACCATGGGTTAAGCAGTATGCAGAAAAAGCTTTCAAAGTAGTTTAGTTCACTAGAAAGGTAAAGCAGAATCATAAACTGGGAAGTTACTTTTTGTTGTGTAGGGGGAACAGGGCAATTCCACAGTTGTTCCTGGAGCATACTGCTGGGCATTGCTCCTCTAGTGCTGGTGCTTTGCAGAGGTTTGTGTAGAGCTATGCAGTCGATACAATGCTGCTGAGTGACTATCTGCTGAACTGCATTTAAGGGAGGCACATTTTTGCTATCCTAAATTCTCCCCTGATGAAAAATCCTTGTTCCAGCAACAGTTAGTCATATTGTCATTGGAAAGGAGGCTGTTATTCCTCAGAGGAGGTAGTTATAATGCTCATGTGTTCTTTCTAATACTGTTTTTTGATCTGACTTCTTTGACTTGCTTTCATATTTCACATATCATGGATGGCAAGGAAAACAGTTTTTTTTCCTCCAAGCAATTCCTTTAAGACTGCTGATTTAGGGCTCTGGAGTGTGGATGTTTGCTCCATCTCAGGAATTCTGTTTCCATCTAGCAGATTCTCTTTTTTTCCCCCTGTGCATGGTAGTAAGTCTTTTTGGCCAAATGGTAAGTTTGAACATGCTAAAGTTTACATGGAGGGGATCAGAATTACTCTCCAGAGAAAAGTTTCTTCGGCCATTAAGTCAGTTCAGTCCTCCAAGTTAAGACCGATATGGAAATCAACCCTGTGGATTATTTCTTTGAATTTTGAAAGCACAAATGCTGCAACTAGGCAATTATGACCCCACCACCATTTGCAGAGGCTACACCATGTGACTGCATGCTTCTGAAGCATTATATCATTTGCCAAAATTGCAGGCTATGACTACACCATGCCCTTGACCTATAAAACTGTGAAATCATAAATCTGTGAAAACTTCTTCAAAAAATATCTGTACAAACACCTTGCCTTTGTCTCCTTGATGTAAGTTTGAAAATGTCCATCCTGGGATGCATCAGGCAGAGAGCATCACCAACCAGGCAAGAGAGGGGATTTTCCCACTTTGCTCTACACTGGGGCAACCTCACCTCAAGTGCTTTTGGGGTGCCACAGTATGAGAAAGACACTGAGTTGTTAGAGAGTTTCCAAAGGAGGGCACAATGATGGTGAAGGGCATTGAAGTAAAGCCATATGAAAAATGGCTGAGGTCACTTGGTCTGTTCAGCCTAGAGGAGACTGGAGGAGACATTTTTACACTTACAGCTTCGTCATGAGGGGAAGAGAAGGGGCAGGTACTGATCTCTTCTCTGGAGTGACCTCGGACAGGACCCAAGGAAATGGCCTGAACTTGTGTCTGGGGAGATTTAGGTTGGATGTCAGGAAAAGGTTCTTCGCCCAGAGGGTGGCTGGACACTGGAATAGGGTGCCCAGGGAAGTGGTCACGGCATCAAGCCTGACAGAGTTCCAAGATGTGTTTAGACAGTACTTTCAGGGTCAGCTGTGACTCTTGGAGATGTCATGTGCAGAGCCAGGAGCTGGACTTGATGATCCTGATGGATCCCTTCCTACTCATGTGATTTGTGATAATCAGCTGTAGTTGCTGCCATTCTGTGTATTGCCGTATTGAGTGCTTTGATCCAAACCATGAAAAGTAGACTTCTGCCATTATTTCATACACTTAGATTTTCTCATAATTGTGCTTGCTCTATTTTAAACTTAATGGATTGGGTCCTACAATTGCTGGAGGTCCATTTCAGGACAGGATTACATATTTATGGTATAAATAATTGGAAGATATTCACAATTAAATTATCACTTTTGAGTTATTTGCAGTTAATTTGAGCGGCTGCACTGAATCCCACATGATTTTAGGTGAGTTTTGTTTCTCAGCAACATAAAGTTAAGGGTAATTTTTTTGTAACTGAGAAATCATCATGTTCATGTTCAGATATGTCAGTGTTTGTTAAGAAAGGGTGCAGTGCACCAACTAAGGATGTCATCCTTGCGATCTTTGCTTTGGAAAATACCTCTGATATAATGAATTTCCTAGGAGAGTTGCTGAAGGCACTGCGTCACCAATCTGCTGTCCAACCTGCCACATTAACCTGACCTTTCGTAGGAGAGGCCAGACTAAGGCTAATGGTTCTGAATGGGTGTCAGCTGAACTTTTTACATCTTTGTTTTCTTGAGTTTGCTTGTGGGAAGCACTGTTTTCACCACAGAGAGTTAACTATTTGTCTCTGCCAGCATACTGTTTGTAACTTGACTCTGCCATTGTATTCCTGGTTTTTTGCATGCTTTGCTTGGACACGAAAATAAGTGACTTTATTTGAAATGTCACTGAGATGGAACCTATGATTTAGACATTTTTCTTAAAGCAGAACACATATGTGGTTTCTTAAAACTAAGATTTGGACCAAAAATAGAACTTGAGTTTTGCCAGGGCATGCATACTAGGGCATCTGAAGTTCTAGGGCATATAAACTGATGGCTTCTAGCAGATAGGCCTTGTACAGAAAGGCCTTGACATCAGGTGTCAGATTACATTTTTCTCTATAGCTCATATGAACTGAATAGCATTTTTTCAACGCAATTGAGTGGACTTGGGTTTAGGCTTCCATATGGGAATTGCATGGATGATCTGATAGTATTGGAGAGGGCAGGAAATTATATTTTAGCTCTCTCAGAGTTTACTCTGTTGTGCCAGTGCTTTTAAAAGCCAGATTGTAGATCTAGGGTTTAAGCTGAACAGAACTGAGAGATTTTTGAAGTTCAACAGTTTGATAAGGACATCTTACTGTTTTGTAAAGGAGAATTTTCAGAGTGCAACAGTAAAATTTTAGCTCTGTTTTCCGAATTCATTATCACAGCTCCCACTGAATGCAGCTTAGTCATCATTTCATCTTCTGGAATGGCTTGGAATCAGAAGTTAAGCAAGCTGGGGGAAATAAATGTTACATTATAACAGAGAATCAAAATGTAATTTAATTTGAGGCTATTCAAATACTCTTACTCCTTTCACCTGATCTTAGTATATTGATTTTAAAGGGATGAAGAATAACTGTTCTCTGTTGCAGCCTCTGTTGCAGCAAATGTTACGACATGCATACCACAAAAGCCTAACATCCACTGTTGTCATGAAGTCTCTGTCCACAGACACTGAGAGATTTTGGCAGAAGCAGGTTTAGTGAGCTGGTTCTGTTGGTCTTCATACAGCAGTTAGTAAGCTGACCCACCCAGTCCCACAGTATGGCCAGCTGTGTACAAGAGCAGTGATTGTAAAAGCAGCTGGTGAAACAAGCCACGTACAGCTGTGAAGGCTTTGCTTTATTGGTGGTGGAAGGACACCGCAGGTAACAATGGCTTGATAACTGAAAGCAGAGGCTGGTTGTATACTTAGAGAGTGTGGTTTAGTGATTCAAGATTAGTGGCACAGGATTCACTACCTGTGCTACCAACAGCTCAGACAAGTAAAAAAAACTGTGAACCAGTGAGAGAACTGGAAAAACCTGTGTGTAATAAAAAAGAAAAAAACAGCATTCAAAGGGAATGTCAGGACTTCGTGCTTCACTGTGATCTGTCAGTCTGTCAGTAGTTGCCTGAGCTAAAGGGCGTTCCCAATCAGCTTTAAAGTTTGGGAGGTGTGAAATTTTCATGACAAACACTGTAATTCACTTAAGTGTCCGTGGCTAAATAACCACTCCCATGGGGTTTTTGTCCATCTGTCTCATCCTCTGCCTTCCACACACCGTTTCTTAGGTTGTCCTTTTCCCTGTTCTGTGTGACCAAATGGGATCAAAGAAGTCGATTGGAATGAAAAAGCTGTGGTGTTTTTTAATTATTACAGTTTACATGTGAGTCTCGTACAGCTCCCTGCAAGGGGATGTACAAATGCCTGGGCCAGGTATCTATCATACGGGAGATGTCAAGAAGGTAGGAACATGAAATGAGAGAAGAGGAAGCAGGGCTGAGTTTTCAGAAAAATAAGGTAGCCATACACATCCCTACATGACTATCAGTCTACAATGGGTCAAAACCTCATATTCCTGGATAACAGGGGAACATAAGCTCAATTTCAGTGTAATCTAAATAATGTATTTTTTTGTAGTTTTCTTTACTGTAGTTCTGAGAGATACTTATTTCAGTTCACCTTAAATTGTATGCTACAGGAAGTCCACATTTGTAACTAGAATGCCTTGGATGCTGTAACCAATATAAACTTTAGGTGTAAGGGTATTTTCAGTACCTTTGTGGTGATCAGTGTAATTTTGCAGAACTTCACATAAGGTGTAATTGGATTTAAGACTTGTAAAAGGTTCTAGAATGATACTATTTGAGAGGCCAGTCCTCTGTTAAAACATAAACATTTATCCCCATTGAGAAAAAGCATGCTTTAGTTGCATTATTAAGCAGCATTTATCATCTAAGATTTGAGCACTCATACCTGATTCTGCTGCTGTTGACCAGCCGATGTTCTCCATCAAATGACTGCTGTTCAAGGCAACTTCTAATTGCTTTGTACAACCAATTTTCCTAAAAGGAAAGAGGGGCTTCTCCATCTGTATAGAAGGGAACTTTATTGAAAGAATTGGAATGAAATACTTGTAAATAAAGTATTGGGATACATAAATGCAATAGTTCTACCTAACATCCTTTAACATGCTCATGGAAAATATGATGCTATGTTTGAAGGCATTAGTCTAAAAATTACTACAAACATCAGGCATTGTGCCCTGATCTAAGCCCAAGACATTCCTACTCAATCATGACAGTGATTGTGTTCTTTAGCAAAAAAAAAAATTCCAATTTTATTCCTATGAAAACCTCAGTATTTTTGCAGAATCATAAATCATAATTTATTTCAGGCTGATCCAATTTAACAACTGTTTATCTCTTGTTACGTAGCTGCATTCATTTTTAAAGCACTTTTTTTTTAGACACTGCTGTAGACCGATCCATTTTATCTTGCTTTCCCTTCCCATTCTTTTACCTTAGAAAAGTATCAGAAGTTATTTATATCTGCTCCATGGGGCCATAACACTTTGATTATGGAAACACTATGCTGATTCCTGTGATTGTTTACAATTGTGCATTTTTGTTAGTCTTGCAAAATCACTTGCTCCCTTTTTTCCTATTCCCAGATAAAGCAAAGGATAGTTATTGCATGTCAAATGAATGGATATTGTTATGTGTCAGAAGTGTTTCTGACTGTGAGAAGTCTTCTTTCTAATCCACCTGAGTGTCTTGAGTCTGCAGTTTTGTTGTTGTGGTTAGCATAAAATAATCCCAGCAGCTTTAGAGAAAAGGAAATTACCACTCAACCGGTATCATTCCTGAAAGAATGAGGAGTGGATTTTAAAAAGAAAAATATAAAACTGCAGAGTTGGTTTTCATATTGTGTATCACTGGATAGACATCTCTGTGTGTGTTTTTTGTTGGAGAAGTCATATTTCCTCACTGTCTGGTTTAATGAAACAGAATTTATATCAGCTACCTTCCCAGCAGACCTCTAAAGCTTGTGTAACTCTCCCTAGAATATCATGATGAAAGGTATGTGTCTATAAACAGTGTGTCATTTAACATTCTTGTTATCTGTGATTTAATAGAAAATACATAGGAAAATGACATAGTATGCTTTTAACTCAGCAGTGACTCTGATATGATGCCGGTCATGATGTGTGCTTTGTTGTGGGTGGTTTTTTATGGTATTTGCATGGGTAGGACTGGTTTATTATTTCCAGATGTTGGTGTACCTGATTTTACTCTCTCTGTGCATGAGCTGGAGGACAGCATTGGTCACTGTGGTGCTGATGCCATGGATGAAGCTTATGAGGTCTGGTTGTCCCGAGATCAACTCCACATCTGTGGTTACCATTCTCAGGCATGGTTCTGACTATACATGCTGTGGAATAGTCCATCAGAAAAAGATGTTGGTGACTGTTGGTGACTGTCCCACCAGTTTTGCTCTGAAAAAAAAAGAAGATAAACTGAATCATTGGGAGAAATTACCTCTCTGAGCTGCCCATTCCAGGGCATAAAATATTAAAAACCAGTTTCTATCACTTTTGACACAAGTATAAGCCAGGACCAGTGCTGCTGACATTACTATAATAGTAAACTGTGAAGTATCTCTTATTAAAAGAGAAATTTAGTTTCATGTGGAATGAGGGTGAGTGCTACTGTACCACAGGTTTCAAGGAGTTGTGATTCAGTCTGACCCATTCTACACTGTTCAAAATGTTTCAGCTCTGAAGCAAATCTCCCAAGACCAACTGAGACTGTGAAACTGGAAGCATTTTTCATTCCTGTAAGGTGAAAACTGTCACAGAAGTGAATGTGATGACTGGCAAGGCAAGTTATATTCACAGTTCTTTAAAAATGGTGAGATTTTGTTTATCATTTGTTGAACCTGTCTAAAAAGTTTTTATTTTGCTAATGTTATGCAATTTTGAAGCAATAGCTTTGACTTTTAAGTTCCCCCATACAAAGTTTTAATGGATAGTATGTGATTTGGGATGAAATAAAAAACCTCTTGTCATGATTGTTGATTCAAACACAGTACAGGAAGTATTGGAAATCTAAAGGTAATTAAGTTCCTGCAATGGATTAGTGATTCAGGCCTAAGCAAAGGAGTGGCCTTCCTACCATTAACACCTGCCACTTTATTGCCTAAGCAGAGGAGATGCTCTTAGAGCCCAGCGACTTTGCCTACAGTTCTCCCATTAGCATTGGTCTCTGAAGGATCCAAACCTGAAATGTGTGTGTTTGATCTCTACTGAAATTAAGGTGAGCCTTTTCCTTTGTCTTCTGTGAGTAAAGGGAAAGCTTCTTTATTCCAAGGAAGCAAGTAGTGGTGATGTTGTCTGTGTTTAGAAAAGCCTAAATTCTTATTTCTTTGTTAATTTCTATTAGCTTTTGAGTAAATACAATGATTAATTAGATAGCAAATACCGTCAAGAACCAGAATGCAAAAAAAAGTATTTCATAGGGTTGATTCACTGCAGTATTTTTGTGACAGTCAAGTCATACACTTTTCTATTTTGCATTCTTGTATGTAAAAATACATGAAAAAGCCAGTCTATCCATCCTCTGGCATTGCACAGACTTCAGTCACATTTCCAAACAGAGAAAGAGGAAAAAAATAAGCTCTTAGCAGAGCCATATGTTTTAAGAGAAGTTAAGCAGTGAGATACAACCCAGCTTTGTATTTTTGTATTTTGTAAAGTTACTGAAAGATGAAAGAGGAATAGCTTTGGCCTTTATTGCAGGATACTGAACAGAAGATTCTCCAGACACAAATATATAGGAAATTCCTTCTTGTTCTGATTCTGCTCTGGTGAGTTCAAGAACAGTTTCATCTGGCTGCACAGTAGAGTATAATCTTTTGGATAAGTCTTTGAGGTAAATTTGTCCAGAATGTGTGTATGCTTCCCAGAGACCTTCAACATCAACATAAGACTTGAGATAATGAGTTGTTTGCTGAATGTTTTGGTTGAATTTTCTCTGAATCAATTGATTTTATGCAGATTTCCTGAATATATGGAGAAGAGTGGGAAACATTATTCAATGTGATTTATTATGTTTGTGTATTTAATAGAAAACAACTTACAAAATACAAAATACAAAATATTTTTCTTGAAGGAGCTTTAATTGCAGTGAGTACTGTGCTTCAAAATGTCTCTTTTGAAGAAGAGTTTTATTTGGTGCTCAGCTGCTTGTTTCAAATAAAACTCCTCACGTGTTCTGGTGAATATTTGCAGGTGATGAAGGGAGTCAAGCACATAAGAGTACCAGGTGTATTAAAGTGGGGAAGAAAGTAGTTACCTGAGCTGTAAAATCTGGATTTAACCTGCTTATTATTGCAAACTGGGACATTGGCTCCGTGCCATCTCCAAATGTGTCAGTCACAGGCTCAGCCTATACAGCACTGCTCACCTAAATTTTTAAGGGCTTTAAAATAAACAGATGGCTGCCCCCAAGTATTTATTTGTTCAGTCAGGCTCACTGTTGAAACCATTCCATTGCCAGCTTAGGTTAGATGGAACAACACAAAGTTTATGCTCTTGCTTTTGTAAGAACAAGGCCAAATATTCCCCTGTAAACAAGACAAATAGAGCTATAAAAAAGTGGCGGCTTCACAATTGCTAGTAGTTCTTCACAATCTAATAGAAGTCTAAGTCCACTGTGGAATTTCTGAAGGTGGTTCAATAAAAGTAACGATTGCCATACAGTTTTGTAGGAAACAGGAATTATTTCTGTGCAGTACTATAGTTACCCTTCTTACTAGGTTTCTTATGTGATTTGCAAAAGCAAACACCTCAGTAATTTAGAATAGAGAACAAATATGGATAAGCTTTGCTTGCTGATTTCTTTTTCCCACAGAGATGAGCACTGAAGCTATGGCAAATGCTTTGAGGTCACATTGGTAGCTCTAGGAGCAATTAGATTCTAAATTGTCACCTAGTATTTTTTCTACTGAACATATATGCACATTTTGAATGTTTTGTGGTAACTGCAAAAATGTAGCAAAGTGAAAAAGTTAGTTTTAAAATTTGAAGATCATACAAGATTTATTGAATTCCCATCTTTATAAATTAAGATCCTCCATTTGGATAGATATTTTGAAAGAACAGAGAAAATAATTCCTTAATCAAAAAATGAAGCACTTTAAAAAAAATTAAATATTCAAGTTAGAGGTTAGGCAGTTTTTAAGGCTAGCTTGTTATATATTATTTTTCATCTTATAATTGCTAGAAAATTCTGGTAAAACAGTAGCAAACTGACAGGACCAGGCTTGAGCTTGCCATTCATGTGTATTGTTTCTATATCCGTAGGGAAATGAAGCCTTTCAGTGGGGCTTTCAAGAAGAAGAGCTAATAAATTGCTCTGAAGTTGATACAAGCTTCTCTGGGAAAAAGAGCAGGGCCTGGAAAGCCTGTGATAGGGAGCAGCTGTTTTCAGATACTTGCGTTAAATCTCAGACGTGCTTTCCTGCCAGCTACTGCAGTGCAGAAGATTAGCAGACATGTCCATAGCACTCAAGCAAGTCTTTAATAAAGATAAGACTTTCCGCCCTAAACGCAAGTTTGAATCTGGAACCCAGAGGTTTGAACTTCACAAACGAGCGCAAGCGTCTCTCAACTCAGGCGTGGACTTGAAAGCAGCTGTGCAGTTGCCCAGTGGAGAAGACCAGAATGACTGGGTGGCTGTTCATGTTGTTGACTTCTTCAATAGGATCAACCTCATTTATGGAACTATCTGTGAGTTCTGCACAGAGAGGACCTGCCCAGTAATGTCTGGAGGCCCCAAGTATGAGTACCGGTGGCAGGATGACTTGAAATACAAGAAGCCCACAGCACTGCCAGCGCCCCAGTATATGAATCTTCTCATGGACTGGATCGAGATGCAAATCAACAATGAGGATATATTTCCTACGAGTGTAGGTAAGTGTAAAGAAAAAGTCCTAAAGCATGAACTGCCTTTCATTCTTATACTAAGCATGTTCTCTTCCCACATAATTAGAGACATTAAAGCTGCTGAACAGCAGGTAGGGAGAAGAGGGATCAGAAATAGTATGCAGTGTATGAAATGTTAACTGTGGTTGCTAGGTATGGTAGTGTTGTTAGCCTTAAATGTTTGTCCATCATGAGCCACTCAGGTTAATCACTGAAGGTGATCAGCATTGCATTTACACCTTTTGAAAGCTAATCAAATTTGTATGGCTTTGCAATTTGCCCAGCTACTTAGACAGATACAGAATGGATAGAAAGCAAAACTAGTCAAAATGGTATCCTAGTGTGTGCCTCTATATACAAGACAGTGGAGAGTCAGGAATGCAGTGAACTTAACCCACCCTTTCTTGATTTCTCATCCAAAATTCACAAGTTGTGAAGTGAATTATTCTTCAAAGTATTGCTTTCAGTACGACACATAACTAATAAGCATTGCTATTATATAAGCAGGCAGCCTAGACGAGAGATCCATTAACAGCTTCACGAATTTGCTTTTATAATATTCTCTCTGAAGAGTGGCACAAGTGGGTTGAAGTATCCTTGCTGAAAGCGGAAGAGTGCATTGTATAGTGCAGACAGCGTAAATATTTATCTGTGGCTGCATGCAGCAATAACAACAAAGTTATACTTCAGAAATGTTGAATTTGGTGTTCTGGGTCACTCTTATGGAGCAAGTCCCTACTTAGAAACTCAAAACAGTCAAAGGGAAGTTTGGATCTGTTCCTGAGGTAAGTTGCCTTTCAAAAGAATCTTTTTGATTGATATTCATATCAGTCCCATATTTGGGTGTGATACTACATGTCAGCCTATCTGAGTACTGCTTATAAATCTGTTGAATGGAATGCAGTCACTGAGCATGTGGCTTTGTTACTGGTTCTGCATTTCACAAGTGATCAGAGAGGGAACCTTTGTTGCTTTGTTAGGTAGTTTGTTCCTACCTGTTCTGCAGCAGTCTTTAGTTAGATGCAGCATAGGCATAGTACTAATTAAAATCTCTATTTTCATTCATATAAATTAATGGTGATGAATATGACAATTGTTCATTCTTCAAAGCAGCTGAAATAAATCTTGAAAAATTATATATTCAGAAAACAGGCTTATGTATAACTTTACTAATAGGGCAACAGTTTTAAAGTGTTGATTGGCTGTAATTTACAGATTGCTTCATTGCTTTGAATCTTTCTAGTCTAAAGATCATTGTTCTGGAAAAAAAAAATTACCAAGTGGATAGTATTTGGGCTGACTTTTTCATTGGCAAATAAATTTGATGAGGAGATATAGAGTTGGATTAGTAAGAGCTGTTCAAAGAAACTCGGAAGACACTTTTCTCAGCTTAATCCTATTAAACTTTTCCTCTTTCGTTTGGTATATCTCATGCAAACTGTCTAAAGAAGGAACTCTGATAAGGTGCAGGTTTCACGGAGGACCTGAGAAGCTAGTTTCAAGGAAAATAATTTCAGAGTAGGAATTTCCAGGTTTGGTGTGATTTTCTTTTTCTGGTGGTGGTTGTGCGCCTCTGTAGTTAAAAAACCCAAAAACCAAATAACATTAATGCAATTGAGTTACAAGTTGTTATAAATGTTATATTTGAGCTTGTCAGTGTTTATACTGGCACAATGGCCTCTGGCCTCTTACCAGTCAACCTGTGGTCTGGTATTTCCTCTCTGCTTTCCCCTGTGCTTCTGGTTTATCCATTTTCTGGTAAAGAGCCTCTTCCATCAACCACTCTCCCACTTACAGGGAGCTGGTTGTATGGAAACAGAACAACTGTCAAGAATTATGTACAGGCGATAAAAGCAGGGGCTAAATATCAAGACCACTTCTTTATACAGCAAAACTTCAAGGACTGTTTTTGTGAAATGGCCTCACAGTCTGTAGAGGATTACAGACATGATTGTGTCCTTGTTATTGTTTCCATTATTATCAATTTCTTTATCCATTTAAGTGGGTTTAAGGCATTTAAGAGGCTGACAGCTTTGGCAACAAGCTCTGTAGGTAACCACATAGAGATCTGTTTCAATCCTCAGTGAGTGAGATTGCAGTAATAGAGCAGGGGAGAGTCTGTATGCCTGCTCAGCCACTACAGTAAAGCTATCCATCCTCAACATGAATTTTTGTAATGTGCTTGTGGTTTATTTAGCTTTAGAGTAAATTTTTGGTAAATACTGTTGGCTCTTTAGTGCACCTAGTAGTCTCACTATGTAACGCTTTTCAAGGAATATATTTCTCAGCGTTTGGTAAAGTCTGAAGAAATAATTTGCAGAGGAAAGCAGTAGATCCTTGGAACAGATGCAGTTTTTGTTGAACTGTAATCGTCAGCTTTCACCATGAGTTTTAGCAATGTCAAAAAAGGAGCTAAGAAAGAAAGCAGCTCTATTCTTCTGTTCTCTTTTTGAATCCTGATTCCCAAACATGATAAATTCATTTGCTTTAGATTCTTTCCTGTACTCATTGCAGCCTTAAAATGAGAACAATTATGTTTGGATTTTCAGTGAATGGAATGCTGAGGTTTTTTTCTATTGTTAAGAGTCACTGGGAAAGATACAGAGGCCGCAGAGCGTTATGTCACTTATTCTAATCTGAACTTCAGCATAATACAGGCCAATGAACATCACCACATGATTTCTTCATCAGGTCCACAGATTGACATGAGAAGATGATCAAACAGCAGAAAATGTTACTGAAATTAATAGAAATTTGACTTCTTTTCTGGCTTGATGTAATGATTTTTTTCCCAATGAAGAAAACAAAGCACTTGAGAGAGAACACAGGTTGTGCCATCTCCATCCTTCAGGGTTTTCAAGACCAAGTAGAATAAAGCCCTATCTGATGGGATGCAGGCTTCCCAAAAATCAGTGCTAGCCTTAATTATTCTGTGATTCTTAATTCCAATTTCAGCACTGCCAGGCTGCCTAAGGAACTAAAAGAGCTAAATTGATTAAAATCTGATGAAGCAGTTTAAGAAACCACAGTTTGACATTTAAAGGAAGTACAAAATCACTTCTAAGCTATGAGAGTTTTTTGTATAAAAGGATTACAAAAGTTATTTATGTAATCAAATAACCCACTTATGGCTGATTTAAAAAAAAATTCAAACATATTTAAAGCGTAGGACTTCAGCTGAAAAATTAATTTATCTTTATCAGTACTTTGGCTTTCCATGTTTGACTAGTAAATTTTGGTAGCTAGCAGCTTCAGTTTTTGCATAGAGCATGTGTGTGATGCTGCTTCCAAAGAAAGGAGCCCAGTATGTCACCACAATGCACCTACAAAAGCAGACCAAGATTCTGGAGGGTCCTTGTGGATGTGATTCAAATTTTTCTGTTGTTTCCTACTAATATTATGGTAGGATTTTTCTGGATCTCTATTCAGTTATAACAGTTACTGCTTGAGGCACTTTTCTGAAGTGGCAGGAGAGCAAAGGACTGGTGGATATGAATAGACTGTGCTCAAATACTTCTACTGAGCAAAGGTCTCTTCATAATACAGCCTGTAGAAATGTGGGGAGCATGTTTGACATCACAGACCTTTTCTTACTGTTACATCTGTCTTATTCCTGTTCCAAAGTATGAGGAAGTGTCCATAGTGCAGGAAAAACGGTGTTTGCTGGTATTTCCTGCATATACTTTTTCTTCATTTTTTTTTGCAGCTGTTGCAATTGCACTGTCTAGGAGCTGCCATTGTTTCATGCACATCCACCCCACAATAAAAAATATACAATGTCTATAGCTGGTGTATTTCATTTTTTTAGGACAAAGCTTTGCCAAGGACCAAAGGGAGGGATCAGGTTGCTGGCTGTTAACTGGTAGTCACCCAGTGCTGGATGCATATAACTGTAGTCTACCACCTGAAGATTAATGTAAAATCCAAGATCTTCTTGATCTTTGCACGGTTCACACTGTTGATGAATTTGGTCTATAGAATGGTTTTATTTTGTAAAGCTTATCTGCTTGCCACTGTTGCTGGCCTTTCTTGATCACTCCTTCAACAAGGATGTACCTGCCAAGAGCTTTGAATTAATATTTGTATCTATGAAATAAGGAAAATTCGGCAAGAGACAGACTGTTCTATATCTATAGCTTTTCTCCAGTCAACAAACTTTATGAATTCTGTGTTTACATGTATGTTATAGCAGCAGCAGCACAGCTATCCCTCCTAGAGAATTTGGAGTCTTGAAATATATGTGCTTGGAAAATATCAGGTAGATATTTTACTATTGATTACATATCTCAGCTTCCTCCTCCTCACACCTTTTTCCTGCGCCTGTGGTTCAGGATCTATTAGGTGATTCTAAGTAACCCAAACTGGTAGATGAGCCATCCCACAAGCCTAGCATGCCTCAAGAGTATAATCAAAAAATATTGATGAAAATTGGATTAAGTTCATCTGGATAGTGAGTGATGCAGTTTAGAAGCTAGCTATCTGGTCATCTTAGCATTGCTTTACTTTCTTGCTGATTGATTGTATCTTGGAGGAATTTGATTTCCACTTGTATCTTATGTATAAAATGCCTTGATTAGTTTAGGTCTTCTACTTATACAATAATAGGGACTGAAGCTTGGGAGTAGTTTAGACTGTCCTCAAGCTGTGTCACTGTTATCCTTTCCACATGCCTTCCTCAGTGTACCCCCTTGGTCTGTTGCTACGTGTACCATTTGAGGTACATAGAGGTCTACTGCCAACTCAGACATATGAATTAACTCATTCTGCAGTCTAGTTCTGATGATAGGAAAAAAAAGTACAGTAGAAATTCAGTACAAATCTATCTGTGTATTCTCCACTTTTCCATGAGAAGGATTTGGCACTGCTGGTATGAAGGAACGCTATCTCATCTGGAGAATGTGTACTGGCAGTCTGATGCCTTGTGTGATGTGTTTTCAGTTTATGGTAGTCATTAAGGGCTAAAAAGTACTTTTGCTAACAGACTAAAAAGCAGGTCTCAGTGGCTTTCTTATTCCATTCTCTACTTCACAAACTTGAGGGGAAAAAACGGAAATCAGCTTAAGTGGTGGCATGAATGGTGGTGGAGGGAAAACTGACTCTGCAAGGGTTTCAGGATCTCTGCTCAGTCTGATGCTGATTTTGGAGGAAGAAGTACAGAACAACGGCAAGAAGTGGTGTCCCATGTGGGAACTGGGGTGGTCTGTCCAGTATCTGCCATCTCCATAGTTCTTGAAGAACTCAACTTCCCAGCACATTGTCATTACCTATGTTGTGGGGCACTACTTAAATTAGTCTCTCAGAGAATCAACAATGCTACAACCACAGCTTCTACCCTAACTGAACTTGTGACCTCTTTTCTTTACCCACCTTCACAGCACAGCCAATGTCTACAATGTTTGAATAGGTATGCTGCGGTTGAGCTTGTCTCCAACCCAAAAAAAGTGGGAAATGTGATGCCTAGAACATACTTTACCTTGTAAAGTGGGTTTGGGAACTGAGTACTCTGCATTCTGCAGTGGTGTGTGAATTCCTTCCTCTGATGAACAAGAATAGCTTCTTATGTGAAACTTTATTAAAAAGTTTCACAGGCTACAAGGCAGAAAGTGTATAGGAGAAGAATTTACATATCATAATTACTTTGCTGGTTCATTGTTTGGAACATGAACAAAATAAGATTCACAGGAAACAATTTTCTTAGTGGCTACTTTTTGCTTATTTTGTTTTCCAAATTGAAGTTGTTGTTTAAGTTCAGAAATATTGTAGAAAATTCATGGTAGTCCCTACTTTGAGAAGTGTATTTTCATGCTTAAGATCAATCTTCTGAGGACAAGACTGGTACCTTGGGGCATGTTTTATGCACAATCTGGCCAAGGGAAGAGATGTATGACAGGACATCATCCACTGCACCGGATATATGGTACCAATCATCAGAGTGAAGCGTGGTCATGGGAGGCATGAAAATAAAATAATTTAGTCCTAATTTGTTTAAACTACAATCTCAATTTGACTTCACTGTTGAGTGGCTGGTGTGCCATTTAATGTGGCTTTTAGGGAACTTTTGGAAGGCCTAATCCAGAAGAGCTTTGCTTCAGCCAGAAACATCAATACTGTCTTCAAGTTTCTCTGTCTTCTTTCAAATAGAATTTTGGCCTTCTAAGTAAATGGAGCAAAATCAGAAACTTTAGAAGTGAGAAAACTTACTAGTTGTTTTTAAATGAGGTTCTTGTGTCTTTTAAAGGTAATTTTTTGAAGAAAGTAAAATACGTATGTAGAAAATGCATGGATAAAAAACCCATTGTGTCACTAAAAGCCATGTGTAAGCCTTTGTATCAAAAATGGTGTGGGCAGCAGCACCAGGGCAGTGATCTGCCCTCTGTATTTGGCATTGGTGAGGCCCACCTTGAATCCTGTGCCTAGTTCTTGGCCCCTCCCTACAAGAAGGACCTTGAGGTGCTGGAGGAATTTCAGAGAAGGGCAACAAGGCTGGTGAAGGGTCTGAAGCACAGATCTTTTATGTGGAGTGGCTGAGGAAGCTGGGAATGCTTAGTTTGGAGAAAAGGAGTCTGAGAGGGGCATTTCTCTCTACAGCTTGATGGGAGGTTGTAACCAGGTGAGTGTCAGCCTTTGCTCCCAGGCAGTCAGTGACCGGACAAGAGGAAATAGCTCCATGTTGTGCTAGGAGGCGTTTTGATTGAATATTGGGAAAAATTTCTCCATGAAAAGCATTGTTAAGCACTGGAACACCAGGCTGCCCAGGTTGAGTCATCTGGAGATATTTAAAAGATATATAGATGTCATGTAGAAGGCACTTAGTGCCTTGATCTTAAGGTTCTTTTCAAAGCTAAAGAATTTAATGATTCTTTTCTTTTTAAACACAAAGCCAAGAATTATATATTCAGGTAACCTGAAACATTTTTAAGTAGAGTGTTCTGATAATGCCACAGAGAAATCCATCAAACCTTTTAAATATGATTAATATGATTAATCATTTATAGGTGTGATTAAGTCACTTGTGTGTTTGCCGTTAAAAGACCGCTGTATTAGTACATTTCTGTGTCTAGTTCAGCAGAAGTTCTCTGCCTTGTGGAGCTTTACATGCTCATAGAAAAAAAAGTCAGCAAGAGATTACAGGAAGAAAAATTATTTCCAGAGACAAGCTGTTCAGTATGGCTTCTGCTAGGATAGATTTTTCTGCATCATATTAGTTTGGTCAGTGTTTGCAGCTGAACACTCACTGGTAGCACTGCACATGACATGATTAGTCCTTGTCTACATAACTGCTTCTTATGCATTTCTTTTCTTAGGCATTTCTTTTCTTCATGAGTGTGTTTGCATGTGTTAAGGCCACAGCAAAAGTGAAGGGTAGGGATGATGGCAGTCATTCTGAAAGGAGTTTATTTCAGAGACTCTGAGTGGGTTCACTTTAGCTCTGTGGTTGTTGTATTCACTATTTCTGTGGTATGTGGGCCACTGTAGTCCGTCATGCAGAGGATTGTCAATACTGTGTTCCTTAGCTACTTAGTACTTCGAGGTAGACAACTTGAAATCTTGACTATGATGTGATCTCAAAAAAGTGCTGTATTTCTTGTAGTGTATTGATTATTAAGGGTTGTGATAGGCCTAGGACCTTAACAGGTAACTTTAAGTAGGAAGGACAACAATCCCCTTTTTGTTTTTGAAAAAATGTAAGTGCTTGCAACACTGAGCATGAACATATAAGGTTGCTTAGGAGGTAGATGAGAAGAAAAAAGCAGATGTCAGTCTTGCACCATTGTCAGTCTTTGAACTGTTATGAACAATGTTCATTTTGTTAGAAAGCTTTTCTACCATACACAGAAACCTCCTGCTTATTCACTGTCCTTTTGTCCTTAGCAAAGGGACCCAAGGATTGCCATATATGTTCCACAATCTGTGACAGAGTAAATCAGCCATTCAATAAAATAGAATAGATTTAAATTTATGTACTACATTCAGGAAAAGCTGATTTACTCTTGAAAGCAGGTTCAAGTCATCATTGGTTCAGTACGGGGGGAGAGCTTGCTCATGTCTTTAATATAGCTGCCACACTATTAGCACCCCACAGGATTCACAGCTGGTACACAAATACTAGTGACACTGCTATAAAACACATTTCTTCATGTAATATTCCAGTAATGAGCAAGGCATGTTTAAACGGATAATTGTTTTCCTGTCAAAAATAGGGTTTGAGCATAGAATTGTTCATATTAGCTGGTTATACTGTTATACTTCCAACGCATGTTTTGCTACAACATCCTAACTAATGGAAACTTCAAAAAGTAAACAGCAGAAAAGTTTTTGAAGTATGCAAAGAGCCACACTGAAGGATAGAAAATAAATTACCTGAAAATACTAGAACAAGTCAATAAAAATGAATACTCACCAGCTTATGCTCTGTGCTTCAATAAGGCAAATGTCTGTTCTGATTCTAGCACAGAAAACTGTTACGTGCTGGGGGGACTGCCTGACTGTGGAAAACTAAACAAAACGTAGAAACTTTGGTAAGTTATTCATCCCTGTTTCTATGGGCCTATCCAGGAAAGCATGAAATGTTTTCTTCCACCTTTTCAATGTCCTGAAAAATTGAAGCAGAAGCCTTGGGTTTTCAGAGCTGTGATGCAAACATTTCTATAAATATGACCAATGTAAGGCATGTCTGTAGGTGGTGAGTGTTAATTGGTGGTGAGTCTTTGGTAATTGTGAGTTGTGTTTTCTCAGTCCATCAGTGCAGGCCTTTCTATGTGACTTGTTTGCTTGCTCCTTAAGCAACCAATCTGTGATTGTTCATGAGAGGTTTACAACTTTACAGGGTCATGGTTTTTAAGCCCTGTAGAATTTCATCTACAGTCTCCAATCTGCCCATAAGTTATGTTTGTGCAGAGCTATTACCCCGATAAAAATCTCCTTACTATTTGACTGGAATTGCACAGATATACAACAGAATCTGAAATTTAATAATTCTTTTTCATTCTCTTCTTAATGTTGTAACTGACTGTAAGCAGAGCAGTTTTGAGTGAGACCCATCAATCAGCATGTTCCAGAAAATGCTTGCAGTGAAACAGGAAACAAAATATGCATCCTGCATGCCTTTTGGCATTCAAAGCCAAAAGATGAAGGCCAATCTTATTAAGGTATCTGTGACAGGCCAAGTGCTTGAACTACAAACGGATCTGATGAGTAAAATAAATAATGTAAATTGTTGCCTTCTCTGTTACCTTCTGCAAGCCATGTAGATAGGTCTGCATAAGCTGTCTAGAAGCAATAAACTTTACTTCTCCTATCACAATGTTCAATGTAGGCTCCATGTGCCTTAGCAGTGACTGAGAGATGCCAGGCAGCTGTTAAACTGTAATCACATTAATGACAGGCTCCCCAGAGAAAGGGTCTGCAGCCTGACAGTCATTCTTGGGCTGATTGTAAGCTCTGTGTCATGGGAGTAAACAACCCTTACAATACAAATTCTTCAGTTACAGTACCAAAAAACTCATATGTGTATCTTATGGACTGTGGAAATATAAAATAATTTTCAGTGCCCGACACTCTTTCATATAAACAAGTTATTACACAGTTTTTGATTACACATTTGACCTAAAAGAATTGTTTCCAAGTAGAGAAAACCACAAAAGCCGAGGCCTAAATTGTTCCCTTTTCCTTGAAGACTCACCCAAGATGCTGTCCAGATGATTCACCACAGCAGTTTGTTCCTTCATGTGCAAAAGGATACAGGAATTTCCCAGAAACACAGACCTCTGTAGTGTTTGATATGTCTCCCTTTATAGAAGTATGCTTCACTTGGAAAATCCTCTGAGTCACGCTTAGAATCCTTGGAGTAGGGGGTATATGTGACACATGTTCAGTGACTGTTTTGTATGATTGAGCAGAAAATAACACTTGCAAGAAACTCAAAATTAGAAAAGACCTGACAAATGTTCAGAGCATCTCAGCAACAGTATGGATTGAAACAGGCTTTACTGACAGTGCTGACACAGGGGGTTTTTTATTTCTTTCCATCTCACAGTGAATCATGTCTAGGAATTTCAGGAAGGCAGTGCCATTTCATATGCTTGAAAATATACAGTGGAAACTTGTATTTCCTTTTCATAATCTGTGGCATTTTGACTCATTTAGAAACAAAAGGATGGTTGCTGAGTAATCAGCAGAAATCAGAGATAATCAAGAAGGGAATAATCAAAGTCAATTAGTAGTTGGAAGGGAAAAGGGAGGACAATGAAAAACATGTCTTTGATGGACTAACTTCTCATCTGGATATGGAAAGAAGTTTTTTCTTTTTCCTTCTTTTAAGTGATGTTCAGGTGAACTGAGAAACATTACAGTTTACCAATAAATATATACTGTCAATATTAGCATGTTGAAATAATAGTGGTTTTTATTTGTACAGCATTGACTCTAACCTGACTTAACAGAAAAAAATCAGTCCTCCAATAGACAAATCCCTGAAGTTGGCTATAGCACTTAGCAGCATAAACATGTCCAAATCACATTCTGGATGACATCATATCTTTTAGAAAAGTGCCATGAATATTTAGGTGTTATAACAATACATCTATTTAGAATTTATATGCTTTAAAATTAGTTGTGTACCATGACTGCCTTTCTTTTGGAATTTTAGGGCTTGGTTTTGCTTGCTTTTTTAGTAAGATGTAGTTGTTCCAGAGCCCTATAAAGCATAGTAAATGTTACTATTTCACTTGTCCAATTGAAAACCAAATCTGAGATTTTAAGGTAGTCAACACAGCGTATAAGTAGCTGTTCAGGTAGGAAATTCTAAGCAAAAATTATTTTTCTTGAATTTCGCAGTGGTTTGTTTGTGAATCCAGAATCAGGTCACAAACACATGGTAGTGTCAGTGATGCCAGGTGTACTCTTGCTCTGTTCCGAAACTCCTAGCTTTGTATATACAATTAGAGTAAAGAGAATGAAAACTGAAAGGCTTTGGAAAGACTCCCAGTCCCATGCATTTCTAACCCTCCAAGAGAATGCTTGATGAAGTTTCCGGGGGAATTAAAATTGTAGATCAAACAGAAAGGTTTTGCCTAGCTGTTTGTTTACTAGGAACACACAAGATTACACTTATTTGAATGTTTGGTTCCAGATCCCTGGCTTTTAAAGACACAATCTGCAGAAGCAAGGCTGTAAAGACCAAAGCAAGGGTCCATTGAGCCAAAATGTTCATTGGAGAAGAATGTAAGAAAAGGGAAAGATGCTATTTCCCAGTTTTCAGGAATCCGCATAATAGAGATTGTCTCAGAAGTCAAAATATTCTCTGACCTGGGAGATTCTGGTAAGAAAGAAAATCTCACAAGCAACGTTTTATCTTCATGGTGACTCACTGTTTTATGCATTTCAATTTTCTACTGTTTTGGGCTGCATTGAGAATTTCTGTCCATGGATTTTCCTGGCAATGAAAAGAGACATTGATGAATTATCTTTTTAAAGGCATACTGTGACATTTTATGTCCCAATAGCAGTCACATCGAGACCCAAAACTTTTGAGCAAAAAGCAATGCTAATTTTAGTATTCAGGTTGTGTTGTAATTGAAGCTGGTTGAGTATTAGTTAACTAACAAGATATATTTTTGCCACAGAGATTGCAGACATTTGTAAATGTCCCAAGGCATAGCAAAAGGTGTCAAGAAACTAAAAAAAAAAAAAAAAAAAGGAAAATAATGTAATTGTCTTCTGAGAAACCAACAGCAGAAAAAGAGAAAAGAGGGAAAAAATCCAAACACAGCTGAACCTTATTGACTCAAAGAAACTAGGGTTATTCATTCATGTGGACATTTGCCACCAGCATTGTGATAAAGTTTTGATTTTGCATAGTTTGTGCCTCCTGCAAATAATTGAGTTGCAGGACACAGAGGATGCCTTTCTAAAGATTCAGCTGCTTGCGTGTAAGCTGAGAAGTTTGACAGTAAAGCAAGCAATGTTGTATATGTTCAAGATGAAAATTATCACATAGAATGTAGCCTTAGCTAAAATGAAGGTTTTCCTTGTTAATCTCTCCTGCCAAGCTTACCCTAGCATGTCTCGTATTAAAAGACCTCAGCTGTTAAAACGTGCAAAACTTCTTTTCATTCCCTTTACAATATGTCTTAACATTTCCTCTTTAAATAAAGCATAAAAATGTTTTAATTCTCAGAATGCTGGTGACAACAGACCTTCCTTGATTTTTTTGAGCAGGCTTTTCTGTATGTGTGTTTTTATAGGGCTAATTAACAAAAGCTATATTTCTTGTATCAGGATCCTGTAATGCAACTTCCGCTGACATTTTTTAACATCAGGCTCAATTTCATAAATATAGAGGAAGCAGAGTCAGTCTCTAAATATCATTGACTTTCAGTGGGATTTTTGAATCTAAAATCTGAATCTTTTATAAAACCTTTCTAAAACTGGGTGATTCTTTATGGCATAACTGGGAGCATTAAACTAATGATTTCTGTCACTGGAAGTATTTTAGAGTGTGTAGGCCAAAACAAAAAATAGATTAAAAAACCATAACATTTCTTTCCACCACTCACAGTTAGTGCCACATAGCACTTTGGCTAAGTGACTGCTGAACCAAAACTGTTCTAAAGGTCACAGAAAATTTCTTGAACAGGTGGGATCCTCAGATACACACCAATACTACTGTAGTGCACCAAGCCCTGTTTATGCTTGGCGTAACAAAACTAGATTTCTGCTTTGACAAAAAATTCTGTGTCAGGCAGCTGCAAAGATTATGGGAAAAAAAATACAGCCACTTTTGAAAGCTATTTCAACTCTTGCTTTATTCTGCAGTTAAACCCATAAAAGCTCACTGGAAATAGCAACAACTAATGAACTGTTACTCCTTTCAGCATCATGGGGATATATACCTAGGGAGGCCACAAATGGATTTAAAGGTCTTATTAAAATACTGTTCCTTTAGAGAATTCACAGTCCCCATTTCTTTTAATAGCTTGATTTTTGGAATATAGTGGTTGTGAACTAAATAAGTTTTTTCAGTCTTATTGCGTGTTACATATTGTAATAATGTAAACTGTCCGCTGCTAAATTTCTGACCCCAGACTACAAGATAGATTTTTACAAATGTTTCCAGTGATAACTAGATTTTGCTCTTCAACAATGAGAAAACAAGTTGTCCAGTGTCAAAGACATATTCTGCCTTCACCAAAGGTACCTGGCTGAGTGTGTACTTAAGCTGTATGCATTGCTGAATCTAGGCTGTGCTGTTGGATGGAAGTACAAGTACGTGTCCACTCCTCTCTTGCTGTTGGGGAAGGAATTGCTCTGTGAACCAGTCAAGATAACTCTAATCAGTAGCTTTTGGTCTAGGTCTGGTACTTAAGTTACTCTGTCAAAGTACTCCTATAGCCATACAAGTCCAGATAGGAGCTGTACAGTACAACTCCAGGTTGGTTGGTGGGAACAGGCTTCCTCACCTCCCAACGTGGTCTTTAAATATCACCTTAGCAGCTCAAGTGTAAAGGTGCTCTTTAAAGGCTATGAGTGCAGCATGGTAAGACAGTGAGCTTCTGGCATTGATCCTCATATTTGGGGCTGTACTGGACAAAATTAGAGAGTCACAGAATAATTTGGTCTGGAAAAGACCTCTTGAGATCATCTGGTTCAACCTCCCTGCTCAAAGCAGGGCCATATAGAACAGGTTGTCCAGTCCATGGATGGAGATTCTACAACCTTTTTGGGCAACCTGTTCCTGTTCTTGACCACCTTCAGAGCTAAAATTAGTTTTGTTATGGTCAGGTGGTATTTCATGTTTTACTTTGTGCTGGTTGCCTCTTGTCCTGCCAGTTGGACTATGGAGAAGAATCTGCATTCTCTCTCATCAAGTACTCATACACATAGATAAGATCCCCCAATTGTTCTATTTTCAAAGTGGAGTGTCCTACCTCTGAGCCTCTCTACATATAAGAGATGTTCTAGTTCCTTCATCCATTATCTTTGGGGTCCTGCACTTGGCAGTGTTCAGTTAAATCCATGCCTTTCTTCTACTGAGGAGCCCAAGAACTGTACCAAGCACTCAGGTGTGGCCTCACCAGGACTGAGTAGAGGGAAGGATCACCTCCTTTGACCTGCTGCTAGTGCGCTTCTTAATGCAGCTGAGGATGCTGTTGGCCTTTTTCACCCCGAGAGCATACTGTTCACCTATGGTCAGCTTGGTCTGCAGAACCCAAATATTCTCCTCAGCAAAACTGCTTTCCAGCTACTTAGGTGCCAGAATGCACTGGTGCCTCAGTTGTTCCTCCCCAGGAGCAATACTGTGCATTTATCCATGCTGAACTTAGTGAGATTTCTCTCTGCCTATTTTTCCAACCTGTTTAGATCACTCTGAACAGCACTGCACCCACATGATTGATCAGTCACTCCTCCCAGCTTTGTGTCATCTGCAAACTTCCTGAGGGGGTACTCTGACCCAGTATCCCCGGTCATTGGTGAAAAGGTTAAACTGTATTGGTCCCAGTATTGAGCCTTGAGATACACAGGTACTGACTTGCCTCCAACTGGAGACTGAAAATTAGTGGCTGGGGTCTGCAGCTGAGAGGCCTCACTTGAGGCCTCCTTGACTCCTTTGTAAAAGCCACCAGGTTCAACAAGTGTGTTTTCCCCTCATAAATATATGCTGCCTGCTCTCAATAAACTTCTTGTCCTTCATGTATTCGAAAATGTGTTTCTGGAAGATTTTTTCCCGACAGCTTCCCAGAGAACAAGGTAAGGCACCCTGTCCTGGAGTTCCCCACATTTCCAACTCACCCTTCTTGAGATAGAAGTGATCTTTGCTTTCTCCTTGTTTCTAGGAACATCTATCAATCACCATGAGATTTCAAAGGTAATAAGAGTGGCCTTTCAGTAACAGTTCCCTCAGCACTTTTGGTTACGTTCCCTCAGGCCCCATGGATTTATGCATGTCAGATATGCTTAAGCTTCCTCTGAGTCAGTTCTCCACTGAGGGTAATCATTCTTTTTTCCATACTTTTCCTTTGGTCTTAGATGCCTTAGATTTCTAAAGGCCAATTTTATTAGTAAAGACTGAGCCTAGGAAGGCTCTGATTTTTCTGTGTCATTTATTACCAGTTGCCATGCTCCATTCATCAGCAGACCCATATTTTCCTTTGTTTTTCTTTTGCAGTTTGTTTACTTGTAAAATCCTTTATTGTTGCTGTTCACATACCTTCCAAGATTCAGTTCCTGTTAGGAGCAATATGCTCACTGCACATCCATGCAGGCCTCTGGACAGACCTTTCTTGAGCTCCACGAGGTGATCCTTTCATATCAGCCAGCCCTACTGGAACCTTCTTCTTCACAGGATTTTATCCCATGACATTCTTCCAAGCAAACCCCTGAAGAGATGGAAATGGCTTTTTGTGTAATCCAAGGCTATGGCCTTGATTTTTGCATTTCTATCTCATTTTAGAATCTGCCCTCCACCACTTTAAAGTCACTGCAGCCAAGGCAGTCTCTAGCTTTCCTGTTTCCCAACAGTTCTTTCATCTTCTTTATGTATCAGACTTGTCTGAGCACCTTTCCTTCTTGACTCCTCCACTATGTGTTCCAGGAGGTTGTAATGTACTCAAGAAGTATCCTAGATTATTTGAGTCTTGCTTGACTGTCCTTCCAGTCGATCTTAAGGGTGTAAAGGCTCCCCTTGAGGACCAGGGGCTGTGATTCTTAAAGTTCCACTTGTTTGCTGAAGGCATTACCCAGATTTTCCTGAGCAGGCAAGCCATAGCACATTCCCACATAACAGTGCCCATGTTGGTATGCCCACTTGTAGTCCTGAACTCAGATGTCGCAAGAGACATTGAAGGAAACAGACGCAGGCTCCTTAGAAAGTGGTCATGGGTTCTCCTTTATTGTGGGACGACCTCCTCTTTTATACAGAATGTCAGAGGCCAATTTGATTGGTGGTAATACAAAAGGTAAACTTTTGTACCAATTGGTTCATCCCAGAGGGACATCAGAAGAAGGTCCCGCCTATAAGAAAGAATGTAAACATTCTTATATTTACAAAACATTTTTCTTCTGTTTACCAGAAGAAAGCTTGGGAAAGAACCCTTCTTAATATCAAAACAACCAGGCATGAAACTCAGGACTACACCCACTAATCTTGATGCAGAAGCTCTTCACTGTCTCCTGTTCTGTCCCAGGCAGAGCTGTTTGCATTTCAAATGCTCTCCTGCAGCAGGTTATTCCCCACATAACCGTGCCTGTCTCTCCTTCCTTAAGAGCCCACATCCATTCATTGCAGTCCTCTAACCATTCCATCAACGTTTATAATGTGGTCACTTAAAACAAGTATTACAATTTCTGATGTGCATGTAACTACATTTTAAATGGCATTTTGTGGTATAACCCTAGATGGCTAACTAGGCTGAATCTGACCTGCCAAAGTGTTCTCTGCTATATCTGGTGGATGTCAACCCCCTTCTTCCAAAACCCTTTGAGGTAGTGTGACTGACAGCTGTGGAAGACACAGGCTGGTGTCCATTTGTGGTAAGCAAAATCCATTTCTGTAAAACCTCTCAGAGTGTAGACACTTATGCACACTTACTTGTCCAGAAAATACATTTGGATGATATGTCTTGTAGGCAAAGAGAAAAAGATAGGCTGAAAATACAGATTATTAATCAAGTCATAGATAATTGTAAATTATTTAAAACTGAAAATTGCGTTCACTGTAGTATGGCTGACTACAAAAACTAGAATATTGAAAATCAGGCTTAGTTTCAGATTATTTTGCTTTTCTTTTTCTTCACAATTTTTTTTTTTAGAATAGAACAATATCTTGTTTATATTTTCTCTCTTCTTGGCTGCTATATGTTTCCAGAATTCTCCTCTACAATGTATATATTCATCTGGTCTAGGTTTATCCAGCCAGATAGGAATTTAAAGGTGTTATCTTCCACCACCACGTCTGTTCTCCAGTGAATAAAGTTTTGACTAACAATCTGTTTGTCAGAATATGATCCCAAAAAGGCAAGTCGTTTGTCTTCCTGGAGGAAGTTCCAATGCTCTTTGCAGAGCAAAATGGACACTGCTTTCTTTTTAAAACTTCCTGTTGTTAATTCCTGTTGATTGAGATAGACAAAGACATGAGTGCAAGGCCTATCATCTGCAGACCCCAGTCACTAATTCAACCAGCCCGACTCTGCAGGCTGATAGTTCTTTCATAGTGCAGCACTTTAATGGCCCGTTTCCCCTTGTTGGCCTGGGACAAGCTGTAAAATTACCTAATGGTGCTTAAAGATACTTATTAAACTTATCATCTGCATGCCACATTTGATCTCCACACAGGGCTCTTTTTCTAACATGGTTGTTCCAAAAGAGATACCCACAAAGCTTCTAATTTATATTTCATTTGCTTTTAATGTCATCTGCATTTTGAATTGTATTTTTCCTTTTTTAAAAATCTTTTTTAAGCAGAAGCATGAAACTCTTAATGTTTACTTTAAATGTTGGTCTCAAAGGAAAAGGAAAAGCTTGGAGTAGCTTTTAAGTTTTCAGAAATTATTAATTATTTGATCATGCTACTATGTGAATGACAGAAGCACAAGGTTCCTTGGATAAGCCTTACAGTGGATGCTGGGAATGTATAAGAGGCAGCACATGATTCAGGGCAGTGGACAATCTCAATCTAATCTAAGGCCATACACAACATTAACTTCCAGGAGTGTGGTGAAGCTTTACTACCTGAAGGAATAAAGGGCAACAGGAAAGTTTTAATAGTTTTCTCTGTGATCTTGAAAGTGGGAGGAGATGTTTATGAAAGTCTTACACACCGAGGGCACCAGATTATTCTTGGTGATTCAATACATTGGAGCACTAAGATGAAATTGCAGAAAATGGCTAAACTGCCTAATGAATAATTGCCAAAGAAAGTCAAGCAGGCCAAGGTGTTACGAGTGGGTGAGTTAAAAGAATAAAGTGCAAGAACCCAGAGAATGCTGAAATAGATTGTACTCCAGCTTCAGTGGCCATGGAAACTGGTCATCCAAGAAAAATCTAAGCATTCATATTAATGAGGTGCTACTGCAGGGAATGGAGCAATTAACTTTCTTACTGTTGCCTTACTTTAGAATTGAATAATGGATGCCAGCTTAAGGAAGGACTCAGTTTGTATTAACCATGTAATTAAAAGAGAAAAATTTACTCCAGTGAAATTGGAGTGCCTCCCTTTTGTAGCTGAATTTGATGATAGAGAAAATCAACTTTTTTTTGGCTAGTTATGTCTTAAAATAATTCTTTTATTTGTTCTCTTCCAAAACTTTTGATCCAGTTGTGCATTTGATGTTTATTGACTTATTTTTCTTCAAAATTTTACTTAGCCGTTAATATATCTTACAAAAGTCATCAGTGTAGGTCCAGTTATTGCATCTTTTGAAATTGTTTCTGTAACTATCCTTTGCTAGTGACATTGATATATTCTTATTCTGGTTTTTTTTGGTTTTTTTTTTTCTTTGAAAGAGGTAGGATACTTTTAATTATTGGTTTTTCAGACTTATTTTCAATGAAATTAGTGACTAAGCTTTCTTTGATTTCCATGTACCAGATAGACCCCATGACACCTGAAGGGTCAGATCTTATCTATTAATGACACACTGGAATAATCTGTCAGAATGATAGTAGTTCCATTTGCACAGGCAATAGTAGGTTTTGAGTGCCTTGTAAATCCAAGAATCTTTTCCCTGTACTTTAACAGTTAATATAAGCCTTATGGGGTATATGCAATCAAAATATTGAAATTCTCTTTATATGGTTTTTGTTCCTGGTTTGGAATTATGCTGGATCCAAAACCTGTCAGTCAATGATGGGTTTTCTGCAGCCTTCCTGTATGCCTGTGTTTGAATTTTTGTGTGTGTGCACACATGTATATGCCTGCTGATATAACCTGAAATTTCTTGGAAAGTGCTGTCACCTGTGAGTATAAAGTCCTGTGTACTCTGTTTCCTTTTCCAGAATAATTTAAAATGGCTTTGCATTTATGAATCATCTCTTGATATGCACTGAGAATATTCTCATACACATACAAGCATCCTGAGTTGGCACAAAGGATCAGAAAACATCTTGCATTAGAGGACATAAGGGCTGCAGTGTGATGAGGTAGAGTTGCCTATTTCTTCTAATGGCCCACTGAAAATTAATTTAGCACAGTAATCCCCTTAAGAACAAAATTTTCTTTTGTGATATTAATTTGTCAGCTACAGCTGCTTGTTAATGTCATGTTGAATTTTGTTAGATGTATGGCCTGTGGTTTTCAGTTATGCTGGAATATCTGTGTGCTGCAGACAGGAGGTCTGGTTCTGAGTGCATCACCAACTGTGCTGCTTGCTACTTCTGAAAATGTTTCATTTTGCTTCCTCTGGCAGTCCCTCAGGAGAGGGGCCCTTAGAATAGCACGTGTCTTCCAGCGTCCCTGTGGAATTAATGGGCAACCAGAATGTTTATTTACTGACAACATCAGGACTTAAGGAAAATAAAAACTCTGCTGTAGTACACTCAGCATGGAAAGCCAAAACCACATCCCTGCCCAGAAATTGTCATTTCATGATAAATATTGCGTGAACAAGTTTATTAGCAAGTAGGGAGGAATGCTTTTCCATTGATAACATGGCCAGACTCCAGTGTTGTACAAATGTACATACCTTTTCTTTATGTTCATTCAATCGGTTAATAAGCTTTTTCCCTTCCTAAGCTGTTACACTGCCAAATGGCTGTTATACTTTCTGTCCCAGAAGAGGCTGCATTTTATTCACCTGCACTATGGTTTCTGGTCTCTGAAGTATTCTAATGGTTTTCCAAGCTAATTTAGAATATATATATATATATGTAAATGCCATATAGACTTGCTCAAATGCAGCCATCCAACAAACCTAATTTTGTTACTATGGTGAAAATGGGTCTTCCATGGCACATGAGTTGTACTGACACATAATCATGACTCTGCAGCTTTTTATGGTAGTGTTCTCTTTGCCTTGAAGAGTTATAAAGCTATTCTGATGGGTTTAGCAGGCTGATTATTGCCTGGAGTAAAACTACCTTTGCTTGGAAGAGGCAGCAAGAATGTTCTGCTCTGCGCCATTGCAGAGTTTCTCTTCTCTTCCTCTGAAGCAACAGCAGCAAAAATAATCAGTAAAAGGGAGGAGGTAAGATTGCAGTCAAGTAACAGCCACTGTAAATTTGCTTCAAGTCCAAGGGATCTGTCTTATGCAGTGCAGATGCTTCCCATACTGTTTCACAGTATTTACATTATAAGATTGTTCTTGTGTTGAAATAGACAATTAAAAGGCAAATTTTAGTGCTGTCACTCATTTCTTGAAATAGAGCAACAGAGAGAGCTGGTAAGGATGTTCAAATGCTGCAATGCTACCAACAATTTTCTGATTTGTAACCTGTTGCACTTAAGAGTTCTCTCCAGTACAGCATATGAATACTTTTGTTGAAGAACTGATAGTGAACCTGCCTGCTGATTTATATTTCTGACACTAACTTATATTTCTAACACTGTTAGGAGTATTCCCATTTAAAAAGGAAGTAGCACACCACTTTGCTAAAAAAGCCATATAATCTCAAGGGTGATTTCCTTCCTTCTGCTCCTTCTAATTTGTCAGCAGAAAGGAGGGCAGTATCATGATGATGTAGGTACATGGTAGTGTAGATATCCCTAATATTTTGCAGCTATCTACTTATTTGCTTGAGGAAGAAAGTCCAGAAAAACAAACATTGTTTTCATTGGCCTTTGGGATAGACAATTCCTTGACTAATACAGTTTGACTACATTACACATTGGCTTAGCTCAGGATAGGTGCTTTTGCAGCAAAGGGCATCTTTTGCAAATTTTTGTGCTTTGGGTAGTGGAAGGAGGAAGAGTGGGAGGGTTTGCTTCAGCTATCTCCTCAACAGTGTTGAATTCTAGTAACATTGTTTTCTTGATAGTTATTATTAAATTAGAAACAGTTCTTACTTTACCAGGTTGTTACATTTTTAAGCTGTGTTTGCAATAGAATAGTGTCAATCCTTTTGACAATGGAGAACACAATTTTTTTCCCCTCACATGTATTTTTAAAAAATCATTGGTATGATTGTTGCCTTTAAAAGGATTTTCAAATGTTCACCAAAATTTCTGTGCACAATTTCCAAAGGACTTAACAGCTTCTCCTGAGTAAAGCAAGACTTCAAGCCACACAAATACAGGAGGAAAACTGGACATGCTTCTGGATCACTGAAGGTTTAACTAGGCAGTCGTTTTCCATGTATGTTACATACAGGAATGTGGGCCAGTTAAGAACTGCAGGTAATGTGGCAGACAAAAGGTCAGGTGTTTTCTCTGGCTCCTCAGCATTGTCTTTCTGTGACCTTATGCATTCTCATTCTTGCCTAGAGAAAATCAGTCAACAAAGACCAGCTGTAAAATGACTTTTCTTCTGTTTCCTTTCTCACCTGTGTAATTGGCCTACTCCAGGGACATTGTGATGCATATTGAAGTAAGAAGATTTAAGATTTATATGTCAAATGGGATAATCTGATTTCCTGTGTCATTAATCTCAGACCTTTATTACCCTTGTTTATGCCCACCTAATTTAGTTTCTTTAACTTTTAATCTCTCTTTCTTAATCCATATGTTTTTTTAATCATACAAAGAACAGGTTGGTTTGTTTTTTTTTTTTTTTTTATCAGCAGGATTTAAATTAAGACCTTAATCATGATATTAAAACATTTGTGGTTTAAACCAGCAGATCATTAGCTTACTGGTAATCACCGTGCAATATGCTCAGCTGATATTTCCGTGTGATTGTGATCAGTTTTTTGAGCAGATAGGAGTTGTAATTGTGCCTTTGGAGAGTGAGTCATGAGAGGAAGGCCATGACACTCTCTACAGTTATGCAGGTGAAACATGCAAAGAAATAAGACAAAAGATCAATGTCATGATTCACTTTCCTAGCATTGTGCTGTATGTCTGATGATGGATAGATTAGATCTGGATCCTCACTCCAGCACAGAAGCAGATCACCTGACAGCAAATTAAGAAAATGTATGGAATGAAGTTGATAGCCACAGAGAGTCATGGGTATTTGGCTGGTTTCAAAAAGAAAGGGGAAATCCTTCTATTTTCTGATGACTTAAGAAAGACCTTAAGTCTTTCTTAAGACCTTCAGAAATATATTGGGCCAGTTGAGTTTTGTAAGTTTAGAGATCCATGCTTTATGTGATGATTAGCCTTTCCAGCAAGTCAACAGAAGCAAAAAGATCAAAGGAGTATGGGGAGATTGGAGCACAGGGGAAACAGTGTGGTTGTTCTACTATGCTGCAGTGATGCACAAGCAGATATGGTGCATTAAAAGCTTTAAAAGTCCATGAAGACCAACAAGGAGAACATCAACAGCAGACCTTTATGTAAAAAGAAACACACAATTGTAGTTGGGTGACTGTGTTAAGGGGCACTGAGTTATCCATCTGCTGGCCTGATAGATAGTCATGAGAGACATCCGCCCTCCAGGAGCTGGGATCCAAGGTGTTGCCAAGAGGGTAACTTAACCTGTCATAGACCACTACCCCCATTATTTTTTCATATGGGTACAAATGATGCCAACAAGCCAAAAAATAAGTGGGATCAAGGATGACTATAAAGCCCTGGCAAGGCAGGTGAAAAACATCCCAAGTCATCCCCATGCCTGAGTCGTCATCTCATCTGTCCTCCCTGTTAGAGAAACCAGGATAGCCAGAGGCAGACACATTGTGCAGATCAGTGTCTGGCTTTATGGCTGGTGCCATTGAGAAGGTTTTGGCTTTTATAACAGTGGGTTGTGTTTTTATGATTTTAGGCTGTTAGGGGAGAAGGGGATCCCCCTGGCTAAAATGGGCAGAGAGTCCTTGGCAGCAGGATGGCTGGTTTGGTGAGATGGGCTTTAAACTGAAGGACTTGGGAGGCGGGGTCCAAATGGCAACGATTGTGCCATTGCTTCCTCCTGGGAAGCAGATCCTAGTAACCAGTGTAGAGAGAGATGTTCTTTGGCTACCCATGGAGTTAAGGAGCAAAGCACAAAATACATCATAGGTGCTTATGGTTACAGTGAATCCTCTTACACCCCTCCTGAGGAACATGGTTGCTTGATTATATTATTTTATATTTACTTTATATATATATAAGTATCTGCATACAAATGGGTGCAGCATGGGAAATAAATGAGAACTGGAAATATATGTGTTCACAGGGCCATGATCTCATTGCAACTGCTGAGACATGGTGAGAGCGCACACATGACTGAGATATTGTCATGGATGGATATGATGGGAATCTGCTTTTTAGTAAGGACAGGTCACAGACATGAAGTGGTAGAGTTGCTCTTTATGTGAGAGAGTAACTGGAATGTATCAAGCTGTACCCAGCCGAGAATTTATAGGTAAAAATTGAGGGACATACACAATTTGAGTGGCTGTCTTGTGGGTATTCACCATAGGCTACATGATCAGAAGGAGGAAGTTGATGAGGCTTTCTGTGAGCAGTTAGAAATAGCCTTGTGGTCACAGGCCCTGGTTCTCCTGGGGAACTTAAACCACTCTGGTATTTGCTGGAGGGACAACACAGCCCAGCACACACAGTCCAGGAAGTTCCTGCAGTTTATCAAAGATCATTTTTTGAAGCAAATGGAGCAGCCAGCGAGGAAAGGTGTGTTGCTGAATCCTGTATTAAGAAACAAGGAGGTACCAATTGAAAACATAAAGGTTGGGAGCAGCCAACCCTAACAACTCTATGATTGTGTCTCCAGAGCATATGGGTGCAGCTTTTCTGCAGGTGTACATCATCCCTTAGTACAGAATTGGCATGTATGGCCCACACTCTCAAAAGCTACAGGTATAGTCATATTTACTGTGCATGTTACTGGTTGATACCATGCCTATGTAAGCCCCCATGTATTTATTTCCTGATTGCATATGTAATTCTGAAATAAAGGAACTTCTCCTATGTGACTGAAACATTTAAAAGCTGCTTGCACACTCTTTGGGCATATTGGGGAACTCTAGGGTTTCAAACACCAGCTTAACCAAAAGGATCCTTTTGTTACTTTCTTCCGTTATGACAGCACTGGCACTTATCCTACATATGAATCAAGGCTGCCATTTCACTCATTTAGAAATACTTCTTTCAGAAAGAATCAGCTAGCTCAAAAAATTCGGTAACATCTCTGTGTGTCTTTTAATAACCATAACTGAGCAGTCTACTTTGGCGGATTTATGTTCTGTCTCTTTTCAGTATCACATTGCAGATAGTAATACAGTTAGTCTTTTAACTGGGTTAGAAGGGGAAAGAGATAAGGCCAGGCTCTCTAGAGATGAGCCTGAGGGTGACATGGTGCAATGGACAGCCCAGCTGAAGTGCACCTTCACCAATGGTGGATAACAAACAGGAGGAGCTGGAAACCATTGTGCCACAGCTATGATGTGTTTGCCATCATCAAAACTTGGTGGAATGACTTCCATTACTGGAGTGCTGCAATAGATGTTTATAAACTCCTCAGAAGGGATGGGCAAAGCAGCAGAGGAATGGGTCTGTACATCAGGGAGTGTTTTGATTGTATTGAAAGTGATGACGATGAAGATGACAAGGTTGAGTACCCAACCAGGATGAACAGACTGATGAGGCATTCTACAAGCACTGGCAGAAGTCTCACAGTCTCTAGCCCTAATGCTTGTGGACAACTTCAACTTGCAAAGTGTCTGCTGGAAATACAACACAACAGAGATAAACCAGTCTAGAAGGTTCCTGAAGTCTGAAAGACAACTTCCTTACACAACTGGTAAATGAGCCTTCTAGAAGAGGTGCTCTGTTAGACTGATTGACTGTGAACAGAGAAGGACTAGTGGGTGGTCAGTGGCTGTCTTGGGCATAGTGACCATGAAATGTTAGTTTTCAATACAGGGTGAAGTAAGGAGGGGCACCAGCAGAACTTTCATCTTGGTCTTCCAGCAGGCAGACTTTGGCATGTCTAGGAAGTTGATTGACAAGAGTCTCTTGGGTCTCAGCCCTGAAGAGGAAGGAAATCCAGGAAGACTGGATGTGTTTTAGAAAGGAATTGTTAAATTTTCAGAAGTTGGCTGTCCCCACATGTAGAAAGACAAGTTGTCAGGAATAAGACTGACCTGGTTAAACAGAGAACTTCAGCTGGAACTTAGAGAGAAAAAGAAATCTCTTGTCTCTGGAAGGAGGATCAGGTAACTTCACAGGTCTATCAGAATTCAGTGAGGCCACGTGTTGGAGTCCAGGGTGCTCCCCTGACTGCCTTAAAAGGTTTGAGATCCTGGCAGGAGGTCGGAGACCCCCCCTGCACAGAGCTCAGGGAGACACTGTCTTTGATCTCAGTCCATAGAAGAGCTTTCAGCTTGCAAAAGGAATTACAGACCACAAGAGTGTAATAAAGAATGATAGTTAGTAATAGTAGTTAAGTAATCACGGGGTGCAAATGTAGAATATTGGGGTTTTTAGGATGGAGTCAGAAGAGACAACATGGAGGATCAGGGTGTGGTCCTTGTCCTTTTTGTCCTTCTTCTTGTCATCCATTTTCTGCTGTGGTGGTGGCACTTTTGGATTGGTTTAGAGTAGAAATGAACTGTCTAACATAGGTGATAGGTATTGGTAATTAACTGTAAATATAGAACATGTAATATCTAGTATGAAAGTTAAGCACCGCCTTGGCAGCAAATCAGTCAAGAGTTGGCTCCCGACCCTGCTGCAGCAAAGACCTTGGCAGGGCACAGAAGCAATGTAACAGATAAGAAAATAATAAACAACCTTGAAAAGGCAGCCAACAGATTCTGACCTCTTCTTCTGACACGGGGCTTGGGAAAAGGACTTTCTATCTAAAATCTTGGGATCTGCCAGCAGCAGAATCTGATATCCATGAAGGGAGAAGATTAGGAGGGTCAAAGCTCAGCTAGAACTTGATTTGGCCTCCCGTTAAGGACAATGAAAAAACTTTCTATAAATACATTGGCAGCAAAAGGAGGTCCAAGGATAGTCTCCATCACTTGTTGAATACAGAGAGTAGTGTAGTGACAAAGGATGCGGAAAAGGCTGATGTACTTAATGCCTTTTTTGTTTCAGTCCTTAATATCAAGATCAGATGTCCTCAGGATATACAGCCCCCAGAGCTGAAAGTTAGGGACAGGGAGCTGAATGAAGCCCAGATAATCCAGGAGGAGGTAGTTAGTGACCTGCTATGCCAGTTAGACACAAGTCTGTGGCACCTGATGGGATCCACCCCATAGTAATGAGGGAACTGGCAGAAGAACTTGCCAAACCCTTCTCAATCATATACCAGCAGTCCTGGTTAAGTGGAAGAGTTCCAGCTGACTGGAGGTGGGGATTGGTCATTCCTACTGTGTCTGCAGTGAGAGGACAGAAGGAAATGATCTTAAACTGAGACAGAGGAGATTCAGATCAGTAATTAGAAAAAAAAAATTTGCTGGTCAGTGGTCAGGCACTGGAATAGGTTGCCTGGGGTAGGTGGTTGAGTTGCCATCCCTGTGGAAGTGCTCAAGAGGCATCGGGGTCTGGTGCTCGTGATGTGGTTTAATGTTTAGAGACTGTGGTCATTGTTCTGGGTGGACAATTGGACCGGATGATCTTGTAGGTCTCTTCCGACTTTGATGATTCTAATGCAAAGACTGCTGTGGCTGAGATGAAGGACAGAGAAGAGGCTTCTTCACAAATAAATTATCTATATCTAAGTTAGTCCAGTCCCAAGAGACACTTGTAATTACTCTTTTCTGTGGCTGATTTATTTATAACTGTAGAATTGCAAAGGGAACAAAACATTAGGCCAAATTCTGGCCTCAGACTATAAATCTAGAATCATTTTGCTCTGATTTTTTTTTTATTTTGATGGCATTACTTGGAGTTCATTCTGTTGTAATTGAGGTCAGAATCTGTTCTCTTTTATCTAATTCTGAGCACAAAGAGCAGCAAGGTGTATCTTTAAAATAGGGCTGCAGACACCTCAATATGCCTGTTTGCACCTTGAGGCTGATGAGATTTCAAGGCTCTTCTGTGTGCCAGGGAGACAGACAGGCTCTCCAAGGCTGAAGAGTGTAGGTAACTCACTACAAATTATCAGTTACTTTCAGTGATACTACGAGATGCTTTTTAACTGTTTAGGACACCGTGTCAGTTTGTAAACCAGTTTTGCCAGAATGGCAAAGAAATCAGAGAGCCACTACCAGTTCTGCTGTGCCCAAATGATATATTTGTGATAGCAGCAATGTTTCACTGTTTATTTAAAAGTAAATTAAGCAGATACAACTCCAAAATAGGAGAAATTCTGCAACAGCAAGTGAAGCTATGTAGTTTGTCTGCAAACTTGATTCAGGTGAGGAGCAGGGGGAACACGGCAAGTTTATTTTGAATCTTAGGCTGTTCTATGCCAGCTATTTTTTAAATGTGTTGTTTACATGTTCTCAAATTGACTGTGTAATGCATCTAAAAAACTGTCAAATGAAAGTGCTCTCTTGCAGCAGAAACAGTGTTCTGTGGCTTTTGCACTTACTGCCTGTAACTGTGAAGTGGGAACATGACCTGAAAAGAGGTTAAAGGATTTCTCAGCTTGGTTTATTCAGGTTGTTTTAGTCAGTTAATACAGAAGTAGAAATGTCTTAATTACAGCAACATTCTTCAGTAACAAATATGTGTCAGCCCTTTGGGAGATGAAACTATTCTCCATTTTGGAACATATCTGTTCTGGATTACAAAATACAGTGCTTTCAAGAATTCATCTTTCAGTTCAGCAAACCAGCTTGCAGTGAAAAGTGCCTGTTATTTCCTGTGTTGTTTTTGCATTTATTGACATTTAGTGATAAGAGAAGAAGGGAGTGATTCTCTCTGAGAAGCTGTCAGCAGCCTCTTTCATGCCTGACAGGGCCAATCAGTGACTAGTTTTGAACGTTGACACCTTGATAAGCCACTAGAAAGCTACACATGCCTCTGTGAACACACATGTTAAAAATCAAACAAACCCCAGGAACACTCTCTTTTGCTTCTGGATTGAGAACAGGTTAATAGGGCACCAGTGTCGCCGGCCCTGCTATGCCTCCTGGCCCACGGGCCTGGCTGGCCAGGCCCAAGCAGCTCCTGGGCAGGGGAAGGGGGCCCCCAGCCACGCAGCATGCTGCTGCTGAGACCCTAGCCAGTTCCCTCCTTCCCCTCGCCAGCACAGCCTCCAAAGAATCCTTCACTGTAAACAGCTCCAGCCATCACTGCCGAGTCATCTTGCCAAGAGGGTGTCCCAGTATCTCAAAAGATCATGCGGCTGAGACCGGGAGCAGCTCTGCAGCCATGCAGAGTGGCCCCGCAGCTGAAATTGAATGCAGCCAGAGTGACTGTGGCCATTCTGGCTGGGCCCCTGAGAAGCTGCAGAGCTCCCAGTGCGGCCTGAAGTCCATTGTTGTGACTGCTTCAGCCACCACCCAGTAGAAATCGTCAATGACCCTCTGCAGGCTCTGGGTGAGATATTAATTCTTTCCTTGCACAGATGAAACTTGCAAAGCACTAATCCTTTCTTAAGTGAGAGAAAGGGACAGAGTGAAAACACTTAGAGAGACAACATGAAGACACCAAGGTCAGTGAAGGAGGAGTCAAGTCCTAGATGGGAGGAGAATGAGAAAATGCCTTGGTTTTATGCTGAAATTCTTTTGTAAGGCCATGGTGATAGAGTGTGAATTATTAGAATATCTCTTTAAACAGTAAGGAAACAGTATGGGGGAATGGAGTTTTTTAATTACAGATATGAGCAAAGGCATATGTGTTGAAGCAAATAAATTTTGAAGTGACTGTGATTCCATGAGAAGCTTGAATGGAGAGATGAGATGAAGATGAAGACCTGCCTCCAGAAAGAGAAGATCTCTGTTCCCAGAGATGAAGATAACCTTTGCTTTTGAATAGCTCTTCCTTAAAATATTATCCCATGAGTTTGCCATAGCCCATGGACACAGCTGTGGGAAGGCTGTGTGAGATGGGAGGGACTTCACAAGTGCAGATTCCCAGTTGGCTGCAATTTGTGAGAATTGAAGCCATGAGGAAACTATTTTTTCTTGTGGAGATATTTCCATGGCACAGCAGAAGAGACTCGTCTCCCTAAAAGAACTGGTGAAAGATTATTTTAGAGGTGGTAAACTGACCTAAGTTCTAAGTTTTGTCTCTACACTTTGTCATTGAGAAAAAAAGCTTGTAGGGAGAGGAAAAGTGTTTTGAAGTTTTATTTTGATTCTTACTAATTTTTCCCTCTTACAGTTTTGTTAATAAAGCTTTCTTTTTACCCTTTAAAGTTTGAACCTGCATTGTTTTTCTCCTAATCTTATCTCACAGCAGAAAAACAGTAAATTCTAGTGGGAGTTTAACTCACTACATTATTTGGTGCATTGGCCAGGAAACAAAAAAATGGCAAACCAAAACCACTGCATTCCCTTTCCCCCTTTTTTAAGACTTGACATTTTCTTGGGTATGTTTTTTTTTAATTTCTGGCATGGGTATATTTTACAGAAAAGTGAAGTAGGTTGCTACTGCAGTTATTCCTGAATTTAGCCATGTTCTGATGGCTGAAATGTAAATATGATGCCCCTTGTTAATGAGCAACTACTTGGGGTTTCTATTGTGTTTTGTATAGGTTATGTTTATTTTGCCCTTGGAAATAACAATTGTTATAATCCAGGTGCTTGGCTAATTGTGCAGAGTTGCAATTTAAACATTGCCAAGACATCTGTATATACAATCATTTCTGCAATTTAAACATGTCTCAATTCATTGAGCATTCAAGCCTTCTCCTCCGTGACCTTCCATAATAGCTTTAGCATTTAAATAAATGGATTTGACAACAAAAAGCAAATATTTCTTAAGAAGATAAAGTAGATACAGCTATTTTTGTGATCCTTGGTTTGTATATCAGGAATATAAGAAGGGCAGCACTGCATCTCTAAAATTACTTCAAAAGGATTTTGAAATATCTGGTGAACCCAGTACAGGCCAAAAAACACCAAGTCACTTCCCAACATTATCTGCACCTTAGCAACGGCAAATGTAGAATCAGTTCAGGGATACTTCTACATGCTGATGTGTTTCTCTGCTCACTTGCTGATGGACATACCAATGTTCATATCCAGAGTGGATAGATCCTGGTACTTCCTTGGCCAGGGATTCCAGAATAAGTTGCATGTTTATGTTGATCAGATGCAGACTGGTTACAGCACAGTTGATAATTTATGTCATCTGTAATCAAAAATCTGGTTTTAGTATGGAAATTCTCTTTGTATGTCTTCACATCACCCACAGTGAAACTGGGCAATTTGTCCAACAATTCACCAGTCTTTGAGTGCTGAGCAATTCTTAGCAGGAGACTAAAATTTGAAAACTAGAAAGCTTCAAAAGTGTTAATTTAGTACCTCCACCATCTTTCTGCCAATAATAAACTTTTTTTCTTGTTCAGAGCACGGACTTTTAGGCAGTATGGAAATGCTTGACTGTGAGGGTTTTGGTTTTTTTTTTTTTAAGAAGCAATAGCTGTATTTATGTTTTTTAAATCCAACTAAAGCATGAATTAGATAACTAAAAAATCAGGAGACTGTGTAACAAAGTAGAGTAGCAGTAAAGTTCCAAGCAAGGCACTAAACTCATTATGGCTGAGAGACAATTGTAGAAGGAGAAGAAACTTAAAGATTTTGGGGACAGCTTAGTGGCTCATAAATCCATACAAGATCAGTCTTTAATGGAGAGCAGTTCTGAAGAAATACTTCATTCCCCATTATTGATGTCTGACAGTTTATTAGCAAATGGTGCTTTTGCAGCTGCTTTGGAGTCTCCAAGTATAAAGCAGTGTAACATTAAAAGTGTTTTTAAAGAGCCATTCCTGTATCTCTTCAAGAGATTTTCTGTTAAAGAGGCAATCAGATTGGTATGTGTAACTGGGAGGAAGTTGAAAGCCAAAGGGTACTTCTGTCAGTTATTTCAAATTTGTTATTAAATTTGATGCTCTGAAATGCCTCTATTAAGTAACATGAGTGGGAAGTGTGTTACTTCTAAGAAGCGCTCTGTATGTATTACTTTGGGGAACAGTTATTGCATGACGTAAATCCACTGATGTTAATAGTTCGGTGTGCAGCAAAAATCACCTTTCTGAATGTTCCAATACTGAATGTAATTATTAAATTATACATAGGAAAAAAGAACTTGTTCCTGTCAGTCTTGATCCATTGAAGTTGTTTAAGTATTTGGCTATCTTTGGTGCTAGCTGTCAAATAAATGCAGGCATAAAGGGATCTTCTGGATTGGAAAGGAGGCCTAGGAAGCCATAACCTAGTTTGCAGTTACAATCTCACACTTGGCTGTAAAGCTTTTGTCTTGGGAGGATGAGAGGATAGTTATGACAACCTTGCCTTCTCTATTCACAGGTGTTCCCTTTCCAAAGAACTTTCTCCAGATCTGCAAGAAGATACTCTGTCGGCTTTTCCGGGTGTTCGTTCATGTCTACATTCATCACTTTGACCGTATCATCCTTATGGGGGCTGAGGCCCATGTCAACACCTGTTACAAGCATTTTTACTATTTTGTGACAGAGCTCAACCTCATAGACCGCAAAGAACTAGAGCCTTTGGTAAGTGTGGTGTCTGGGCAAAAGCTCTAGGAAATTTTCCTCCTCTCTTCACCAAGACATTCTCATCCTTGTTTCAGTGAGTTTCCTTTAGGAACAAGGTCTGTCATTCAACACAGACGATTTAAAGGGATGAACTCTGCCTCTCTGCATAGACCCATTCATTCTGCTGCAGTATTTGTGAAATCCTCAGTAGGCTCTGTAGAAAGAGACAAGTGCAATGTATATTATATGGAAAAACACAAGGTGGAACATCCTGGCATTTGAAAATAGAAATTCATTTGTCTTTTGCTTCTTCCTTTCTTCACTGGTCAATAACAGCGTGGCAGTAAGTCATAGCAGTCACTTAAATGCATGTAAAGGGAACAGTTATCTATATAAAGGTGAATTGTGAAGTTTTTTAAGTCCTTAAGTAGGTGTTTGTGAAGGTATTGAGTGTGTTGGATCCAGAGAACACTCTGAATCTAAATGAGATCGATGAAGTGAGACAGAGGTTCAGATAATTAGCAGTGTAACAAAACCAGACACTTCCTTGTGGATTGAAATAGATTAAAATTAAAATCATTGTTTCCAGAAGCAGGGGCCCAGAAATTGAAACTTTCTTGCTGTTGCTTGCAAATGCAAATGCAAATGCACATGCAAAAAAAAAAAAAGTATAGGCAGAGAAGGAAAAGTAAGAAACAGTTCAGAAAGCAGTTCAAATCCTCACTTTGGTGTTTAGCCAAATTTTAAAGGGATCAGGGAAACGTTTCTCCATAGGTCAGAATTTGGAATATACTGTATCATATTGCCTATTAGGAAGTGCTGGAACCACTGAGGTTTGTTGTGGGTTTTTTTGTTTGTTTTTTTTTTGTGTTTTGTTTTGTTTTGTTTTTTCTTTTTTTTGTTTTTTTTGTTTGTTTGTTTTTTGTTTGTTTGTTTGTTTTTACACAGAATCACAGGACAGCTGAGGTATTGGCTGGCACCTGTGGATATCATGTAGTCCAAATCCCTGAGTCACCCAGAAAGGGTACCCAGGACCACATCATGTTTTAGGTGTTTCTCATAAAGGCACATTGCAAGGCCATGTGTAGCACAGTTGATATAAAACAATTCTGAAAGTGTGGCAAAGTGATGGTTGCCTGCCTTTCTGCAGGAATTGGAGCTGTTGCAGTTGTGGTTCTTGTATATACTTATACTGATTGGAGGAGAGTCTATGAAGTAAGACAAAATGTATCATCTTGTTTTCAACAGTTTGCAAGGCCCAGTGAAAGCCATGTCATTTGCCATGTATTGATCAGCTAAAATGTATCTATTTTTTTTCCGCATAGGAGAATTTAATATGCTATATAATTATGTCCTATGGGGTAGAAGGCAGTGCTGCTAAAGAGTTTTTCTGCCAGACTAGTGATGCTACAATAGCCTATAGCCATTAAACACTGAAGTTGAATCACAAGCAAGATGCAAATCAGAATATCTCAGAGATAGGAGTAGAGGTGATCTTAAGTTTATTACAAGAGCTTTAGAATACAGAGGGGACAAAAATGGTTTAATCCTGCAGTTAGTGGGTATCAATACCCCTGCACAAAGCTGACACATGAAGATTTCGAGCCAGAGTGGTGCAGGAGGTTGCTAAAGTCCAGCAGCAGAGCAAGATGGGAGTGTGCTCCAATTGGTATGTACTTTCCTTTAGTATTCCTCCCTTCACAAAGTTATTCTGGGGATCATTGTATGATTATTAGCTTTGCTAGAATTCACCATCTCCCAAATAAATGTTTCAGCCACTTCCCTCTTCCTGTCCTTGACTTGGGTGGGTGTCAGCAGCGTGGAAATGCAGAAAAAAAACCCCCATGCCTGTGTTTTTCTCTTCAGCTGAGCAAGGAGAAGGGAGGGAATTCCCAAACAACAAAGTAGGCATTACAAATAGTCTTGATTTTTAATGTGGCAGTTGAGGACAACCTGTGGACTACCAAGTTCACCAGGACAGGAAATGAGCCTGCATTATCTCCCTTAATTAGAAAATGGGCCAAGAGATGATTAAACAAACAGACTGCCACATGCTTTAATAAATGGGAAGACAACCGATTTATCAACATAACTTAGGGAAGGGGGAATAATTGCGGAGGTTGGCAATAGATGAATCATAATACTAGTCTGCAGGACTTATGGTCTGTGTTTAAAATAGATTTTATCAGACGTTTGCAACCTAGTGCAGCAGTTAAAAAATCAAATTAAGCAAATAAGTCAAACAGTTCTCCCACCCATCTGGGAGTTGCATAACTTGCCCTTTTTGCAGTCAAAGGGGTGGTTATAGTTTAAAATGCTTTGTCACTTTCCCATACCCATCATCAGGTTAATTTGAAAGATTCTTGAGTCTTTCATAGAGTTGTTTTTTATAGGGACAAAAGAGGAAACTGACATAGTCACCACACAGAGGGTCCTGAGGAAAAAACGCATGTCCAATTGGTTAATTTAGGGAAAAAGAAGATGTCTGAAAGCATATGATTTCTTTTCTGCAGCCAACAGACAGCACCATGAGAGTTCTCAGAAGACCTTTAAAGTACGCCTCCATGGGGAGGCTATGGGGAAACATTCTTAGCTTTAAGATATGTTATTTGTTTTGTGCCATTTGCCTGTGTGGCCAGCTTTATTTCCCACTCTCAGTAGTTCACCTTAATTCACTTCTGAGCCTCCTCCGATGGCCAAAACACCATAGTCATGGGGGTGCCTATTGCCCCCATCCCACCATCATCCTTTGTAGGTGTCAGCTTGACAAAATGCTAACACAGATCTAAATATACTGTTTAGTGAAAACCTTTATGCAGCTGCCTCAGCACATAAATTTGTTGTTCAAACATTAGCACAGCTACAGCAAGTAGCCCCTCTACTTCCTTCCTGTGATCCATTTTCTCTGACAATGTATTCTACAGTATGTAGGACTTAAATATACCACATAATTAACAGTTAACAAAACTTTTGATTACTGATCTGTGTATTGAGGAGAAAAAAATAATTAAGGAAAACAGTTGGCAAAGAAACAACTTTCAGCTTACTTCCCCAAGGTCTAATTCAGTAAAAAACTTCTCCCTGCTTGCAGGTCTCCACTCACCTTGAATTTGCTAGGTAACATTCAGATACTCCTAATCCCTTCAGTGAAGTGAGGGGCAATGCAGGAGGCTGGGGAAGTGTCTGTTGCTTCTTACTTCTTGTGTTCCTCCACCCCAGCATGGGTTTACCGTGGGACATAGTCCCTCGACAGTGTCCCTGCTCTGGTGTACACCCATGACCCACAGTCCCTTCAGAGCTGTGTCTGTTGTGGTACATGACCCTTCCTTCCAAGAATATGTCTCTAACCAAATCCCAACAGTGCCACCATTTGTCTTCTCCTCTTAACAGCTGCTGCTTTCTTAAATATCTGTGAGCGGAGGCACCATGTACTTCTCAAGCAGAAATTTGGTACACGGTGGGTTTAATGCAGTGGTGCTAAGGGCAGATGGAAATAGCTGGCTGGCACAGGGCAGCACGTGACCTCCTGCCACCATAACCCACCCTGCTAGCCCCTGGCATCAAAACCCTTCCAGTAAGGCCCAATACAAAGCATCCTCTTCTAAGTCATATGTGATCTGATGGTTAAAGAGTTACTTTCCCTTTTTTTTTTTTTTAGGTTTTTTGCCTATCTCTAGGTAATAGGTCTCTTCGTCAGTCTTCTTACATGAAATATAAAAAAATAGTTAGCATTTGACAGAAGTCTTGTGAGCCTGAATGTAACAGTGCTTGCAAAGTACTCTGGTGCCACAAAGTAAGAGTTGAACCAAGAGAAGAGCTTGCTCCTAGTTCTACCTCCTACCTTCAGTAGCAAATTGGATCCTTGGCACATCCAAAAGAAATGGGAAGACCAAAGTTTTCTGTGTTCTTTAACTTGGTGTTTGATGGTTTGCTTTGCTGTTGCTATAGGAGTTACACTGGTGGAAATGGCAAGTGAACAAGCTTTTAGGAACCTGTTCTGCTGGGAGCTGATGGGTCCATCTATCAGAGGAAGGAAAGAGCATCTTTGGCCATAGGCTTGCCAAGCTGGTGAGGAGGCCTTCAAACTAAAGGTGCAGTGGAAGGGGAACCTCAGTCCAGCTCACTCCTACTAGTTTGATAGCTGTGCAAATCAGTTCCCTTCCCAACAGATTCCTACATGACCGTAAACTATTAATGATAGTGAAATTTTCTTCTGATGTCAGGGGTAATAAACAGCAGAAAATAGTAATCTGCTTTGCTTATTCTCAAGTTGGTTTTTTTTAATAAATCACATCCTATGAAAACATTAAGCTTTTTCTCAGAGTAATTTTTATAAATATTTTTTATAAGAACAGAAAGTAAAAAACATTTGAAAGTAATAATTACATTTGAATGTTACATTAACACGTTAATGTTATATAATTACATTTGACAAAAAGTAAAGAAGGATATTGCTTATGTGCACTGTTCTGCTTACTTTTGAAATGTTAGTTTCATTTAGATGCAGAGACTATCAGCCACGGTAGCAACTGGCTAGAATTGGGGCTGGAAGTGGTGACCATCAGTGGAGCTGAGTGTATAAAAATGGTGAAGCTGATAATTGCCTCCATGAGCGTGGACTTCATCTGCAGGATAAACAAGGATGATAGGATTTTCTTGCCTCATTATTCTCAGTGTAAAAGCTTCCATTGGCCATATAGCATGATTGGTTTCTGAAAACATTTTCATCTGATATTTGGAGCTGCTTAAAGGTAATTATAATGTGGAAGTCAAGATATCAAATCAAGAAGTCCCTGTTTTCACATGAGTTCTGCCAAGTCCTCTGTCTATTTCAGGATGGGCCAATTAACAGTACTGTAGTCATATAGTGACTTTTATGCTTTCAGTTTTTTCCAGGGTTACAGACTTCCTAAATATCAGCTCCCATCTCTGTAACTCTTGTCACTCTGCCTTTGTACATGAGGCCAAAGTAGCTACTGGTATATGTCCAATTTATGTCTTTTCACTAAATTTTTAGTAGCTTTGCTGTATTTTTGTCTATACCACAAAAGATTGCTTGCTCATCAGGCACTTCATTGCCAGAAATGCCATAGATGTAGTAGAAATACTATAAACATAACACTTCTGGTACTAGCCCCATTCAGTACTCACAGTGGAACACTCAGCTGTAGCAAGTTTAGCAAAACATGGCAAAGTACTGGCATTTAGACACAGGCACACTCAGATGAGGCACAGCAGAGTGAAACAACATCTTGTTGTCTCTTACAAGAGACTTTTTATGCAGACAAATTTTTCAACCATATATTTTAAAATAAAAGTATTCCTTTTTTAATTCACTGAGTTATTTCCAAAATATTGCCTTGTCTGCCTAGTTATTTTTTTTTATGTTTATTGTAAAAATTAGAATTTGCACTTTTCCTGTCCATATTCTTTGTATATCCACTTACAATCTTTATGAAAGCAGTGAAGGTATACACAAATAAGTAGAGTCTGAAAGGCAAACTATTTGCTGGTCAGCAGAGGACAGTTTGAGCTCAAACAGTCAAACAGAATGAGCCCTTCATTATAGTTACTGTGTTCTTGTCACTGTCCTTTATAGCTACTCAGTTTTACTTTTATACTGCTGCTCATTGCCATCAAAGTACAACCCTTCAGATCTTTTCAAGGTGTCCTGTGTTATAGCACTTAGAAGAAGCAAGACAGCAGTAATATTAAGACATTATTTTAAATATACCTCTGGCTGTATATTCTTCCAGACTTCCCAGTGTGTTGTGTGTGCTGCCTGGATGGCTTAAACTTTGGGCAGGGAATGTGTACTGTTTAGTCTTGTTCAGACTCGTTCAGTCTGCAGCCAACTAGAAAACAGGTTTGGGTTTTTTACTTTCAGAAATGCAAAGAAAAAACCCAACCAACCAAAAAACCTGAGAAACCTAGCATTTCCTGCCCCCAGTTATGGTGTTAATATCCAGCAGGTTTTTCTTCGCATTGTACAAGCAATTTCTCAAAAAATGCATCTGATCACTTACTAAAGGAGAAACCAGTTATAGGTAAATGCCATCTTTTCCATGTCCTGCAGGTAATTAGAAGGAAATTGAGAACTCTAGGACTTAACATTGCTGAAAAATAGAAGTCTCAACTCTGATGCTCAAAGAAAGCAGAGTCTTAAGGTGCACTGCCATACTGGATTTTCTGAATATATAATTTCTGGCACACATTTTTAGTGACTATTTCTATGGCATCAGCTGCTTTGTTTGCACTGAACAAAAGACAGGACTTTCCTAGTGAGATTTTGGTTAACTGTTAAAAAAAATCCTATGATTTCCTTTCTTTTGCACTTAACAGCACCCTTCACTAGCTTAGCTGTCACAAGGCAATTGTGAAGACAGTATTAAAAAGAAATTTCAGAAAAAGTACTTAACTAAAAATCTGTGTTTTCTTAATTTGAACAGTACTTGTTGAGTGACTGTTAGTTTTATTGAGTGCTGGATTGGACTGTTATTATTCTCTCTAAACCTGCAAGAACCAGAAACCAGAAACAGCAAGCCCACTTTTTCTGATTGTCATAGGAAAAAAAATCTCGTGTCACACTGTCTTGGTTTAGAGAGACAGATATCTTCCAGGGAAAACTGGAGTGTTCCTTGGAATGGAGATGTAAATCCCCCCTCCCTCCAAATTAGTATAATTTTGCAATTAAGGGCTTTCAGGCAAAGCTTTGGGAATAGGGATAGCAGTTCTTCTGCTAGGAGTATTAAAAAAATACATATGTAGTAGTACAAAAAGACAAACAAAACAAACAAGCTAACAACAAAAAAAATCCTAGAAAACCCCTGACAGAGTCAGGGATGTGACCTGACACCCTGTTGGTCAGGGTGTTGGAAGCAGTCCAGATGAATCCTTCTGGAGTAATAGATGCAGCTCTGTGGAGTAGAGATGATCCTGTAGAAAAGTCCAGGGATGGCGAGATGGGTCCATTCTTCCTCTGAGGAATTCAGTGGAGAACTGCCTGTCTGGTGTTCCTGAGTCTCTGTTTTTATCTAGGCAGGAAGTCTGAAGCCCCCCAACATTGGGTGGAGCATCTCCCAATGGGATGATGTAATGTGTCATGTCATTGGTGAGCCCTAATGGCCCATTATCAGCAGATATCCCCGGAGGGAGGATGGTGATGAAAGAGATAAGAAACACTGCCTCACCCAGCTTAACAGCTGGGCCATTATCAGAAAGCATCCACCCCCTCCCCCTGTGTTGTGGTGTGTCTTTACTCCATAGTCTCCAGGATGGCCCTCCCTTGAGGTCTTCCCCCCACACACAGGTTAGGCAATACCTTCCTTTCCCTCCCTCTGACCCAAGAATTACTTCTGCCAGTCCCAAGGGACTCGATTTTAATATAAGGGGTCTCCCTGCCACCCCTGGAAAATTCCAGGTTTGTCGAAGGTATTGGCCAGAACTGAAATAACCCACCCCTCCCAAAAAGGGATTTGACCCTCACCCTGCCTGCCTTTCTGTCCTTGGGTCACTCCCCTCACTCTCTGGAATTGGTGGGACCACTGCCCCTTCCCCTTCCCCCTCTCCACATAAAAGGAGCAGCAGACCATGCGGTGAGCAGATCTGGTTTCTTTCTCCACTGTTCTTCTGAGGAGGTCATGTAAGATTTCCAGCACTGTCTCACCTTGGGTGGGATGCTACCCAAAGCCGGGACAAGCCCAGACTTGTCTCTGAGTGGTCCGGTCTCACTGCTGACAGTGCTAGGGAAAATATCTCTGTGGGACAAGACTGCGGGAGCTGTTTTCCCCGCACAGCCACCATGGGGCATTCCCATCTCCATGGCAATCACAGTAATACCCCTACAATTACAAGAGATTAAAAAAAAAAAAAAAATTTCCCCAACGGTTTTCAACAGATGAAATAGAATATGGTTTGTTTGTTTTTTTTTTTTTGGTTCCATAACACAAGACACTCATGAACTTAGAAGTTATGCAAAAGAAAAAAGAAAGGAGGAAAGATGTATTTATTGTCCCATTTAATTAGATCTGTTAACATATAAAATAATTATGCAAAATATCTAGTATATGCAACAAAATTTTAGTGCTTAGTAGAGAACTAAAATGTCTCCTGATAAATGTTATGCAAAATTTTATGCTAAGGATAGTTGTAGTGTTTGCTTATTCACTCTGCATTACTTCAGTGTGAAAAGCAACACATTTCAAGTCCATTTAATAGGGTAAGGTGCACTAAATCCAATTTTTATTTTTTTGTTACAGAATACAAAAACTTGCAGAAGGTGAAAATATACCTCCTTGGAATATGACAATTTTAAGCAACTCAGTCATCCAAATGCATTTTCTTTGTGTCTTGCTGGGTCTAACTCTACTCACAGGTGTATTTGGCAGGGTAATTTCTTGATCCTGTTCCTGCTTGCAGTCAGTTGATAAAATACCTTTGTTATCCATGATAATGGGTTGCATTTGCAGACAGGAGTATTATCTGTGTCCTGCAAACATCACCAAACAAACTCAGGAGGAACCAAACAGGATTATTGCCAACCTGTCCTTAGCTTCAGAATAACTACCCTGAAGCCAAAGACATTGTCTGAGAGATTTATTTAATGCTGTGCATCATGATAATTGAGACTCATTCAAGTGGAAGATTTCATGAAACCTAACAAAGGAAATACCTGAATGATCAATATACCCACTAGATAGAAATTACCAGTCTGGTGGGGGTTTTTCAGTCAGGATACAGAGAGAGGGGCAACAGAAGTAGAGGATTTTTTTTTTTTTTACTAACTTTGGAGAGAACAATTTCTAAATGAATATTTAGGATATGGTTTTAACTAAAATTTCCATTTAAAAAAAAAAAGGATTTTTGTATATGACTTTATACAATTCTGTTGTCAGCTTTGCTATCCTGATCAATCGGCTGTCTGAATATAGATTAGTTGTGCAGCAAAGGTGCATAGATCTCATGTTCTTGTAAACAGCTTCTTTTGTTATCAGGATACAAAGTGCTTTGTCCACATGTTAATAATTTGTTAACTATTGAGAAGTTTGAGAAGAAAGCAACAAGAAGAAGCTGCAGATGTATAGCCATTTGTGCTCTGTAGAACAGATCTTTCTCTTCTTCATCTGTGTATTCTGCAGATGTGATTTGAACTACAAAAAGACTGTGAACTGGCTGCATTGATGCATCAGTGGGCCTCTCTGTATGCATATAGCATTCCCTGTGGCTGTGGCTGCTTTTCTGTCCATGAGGGTAGGGAGGAGGAAGGTGTGTCCCAGTGATGCTTGTGTTTGCTCAGCACAGCCTTCTAGTCATGAACCTCAGATCAGGTTGTATTGGACTGTTATGGGTCCATAAACTGGAAGGCCTGTTTGTGTATCACCTTTCTGCTTAACACTGTGTATTGCTTCACAGGATGGTTGAATAGATTCTAAGTTCCTTACCAGTGAGACTGTGGTTAATGCTGAGCAATTGGGGTTTTTTGGTGTATTTGGGGTTTTTTGTGTCTTTTTTGTTGTTTGTTTTGGTTTGTTTGCTTTTTTTTTTTTGGGGGGGGGGGGGGGGGCAGTGTTTGAGGTTTTGGGATTTTGTTGTGTTTTGGGGGTGGTTTTGTTATTTGTTTTTGTTGCAGTACTTGGAGACACCGGTGGCTCCCTTTGTAGTCAGTAAGCTTGGCAAATGGATTTGGCATGGTGCCCGCTGCTGGCGTGTCCTTGCTCTTGGCCACTTGGTCAGGTCTTCCAGGCTGATGGGTGCCTCCAGGCAAGGTATCCCTGCCTGTTAGCAGGAAATGCTGTTTCTCTATTCACTTGTCTCCTGACACACTTGTGTATATATTTTCAACCTCACTATGTTTAAAAAAGTTGTCAAAGGGTTAAAACAAGATATTTCCACATCATCCTTAGGCTTGCTAACTGGCCGCAGGAGGAGCTGAGGAGAGGCAATGTCAAACTATGCTTTGCTTCAGTTTGGAGAGCTGGAAGTGAGGAGGGGACCCCAGCACTGAAGGAGGATTTCAGTCATTAAAACAACACTGGCATTTTAGTGAAGGTCATTATAGCATTTATTATTTTTTCTGGTGTTCTTCTAGAATACTCTTATTTATACTGCTTTTTCATTTCATCTGCTTTCTCATCAGCTTTTGAACAGGAAGGGCCTCTGGCTTCTATTATAAATGGTTAAAGCTGATATTTGTTTGAAGGGTTTTTGCCTTGTGTTTTGCCACGTATATATTATACTCCCATAAGCACAGAAACACAATTTCCTTAAAAGAACATAATTCTTTATGGGAAACTCATTCTTCTTGTAATCCATTCAGATGCAATCAATATCTTTTCACAGGTAAATTTGTCATGTTAAAAAGAGATTTCCTCAGCTATTCCTGGCTATGTTGCATTTTTTCCATTCTTCTCCTGCTGCATTTAAAGGTGAACTGAGGAGTAAAAATTAAAATAGTTAGGTGTAGATTTATGTGCTGAATATATCTGAAATTTATGTTGGACCATTATGGAGGGGAGAGGACCAGACATTCTTCAGCTATAAATATCAATTACTTTTCAAGTATTTCTTTTTTCTCTTCATCTGTGAAATCAAGTTGATACTCCCTGAAAAATATTCAGGAATGTGTCCTTCCATGAAATCACAAATACTAACAAAACAGATAGATTCCTGATGTTACAGAGTGGCTTGTTAGCATTAATTCCAGAGAGCAAGTAAATACTTCAAGGACTTGATAAAGAACAGTAAATGTTTCTCTTTATATTCTTTAGAAGTGAGTTCCATGTTAAATTCTCCTCACTTATTGGTCTTGGCCATATGCAACACATAGAATGCGTCCAGGCTTCTGGTTTGGATTTTGGATTTGAAAAACAGCATCTAGTTCTGCCTTCATTTTTTGATCTAACTGTGTAATCCAGAACTGAGAGCAGGAACAAGTCTGAATGTAGCAATGCATGATAATGCTCTGGAGTATCTTGTTATTAATTTTCAAGAGAATGCATCTGCTATCAAAAGCTCTGGTATCGAGAGTTTCTGTTAATGAGCACAGAAAGACTGAAAGTTTTCAATATGTTTTCAAGTACTCATGTATGCCTGTGTCTCTGTGTTTGATTTTCAGATTCCCTTGTCTGTCTAGCCTTTATATATCATTCAATATTCAGCTGGGACTAGGTATCACAGTACCTTAAAGTATTTTCATTGTTCCTGTCTTCTCAGAAGAGTCAGTTGATAGCTAGTTCTTCTTTGCTATGTTTGGGAAATACTCTTATGTGGTTTTAACCAATAATTGTTAGTCAAGAACATAATTCTACATCCTTCCCAATTTAAAATAAACAGTGACATTTCTGACAAGCACAAACCCAAGAAGACTCAGAAGACACTAAAGAACATTCAGCTTTTTGTTAAAGACAGCGCTCACCTAAGGCTATGCAGCAGCAGAATAACTAAGGGTCAGATCTTTGGTGAGGTTTGAGGGGGACTGTTCTGCAGAGTTAAGTGGAGGCAGGACTGTGTGCCAACTTCTCTAGTGCCCATCAGAATCAGTAAGAGATATGCCAGCAGGCTGTGTGAAGAGTGGGTGGTTAATTTTTAAAAGAAAGTATCTCAAAGTCAAGTAGGAGCAGCTTGTTCAGTAACAGGCTCAGCAGCAGGCTCTGCAGCACACAGCATGCCCTATGCTGACATCCAGCCAAGATTGGACACTGTTGTGGGTATGACTCTTCCTCTCCTTCTAACCAGCATTTTGAGTGAAGCCAACTTTTTCTTTGCCCGCATCCAAATTATATCAGTCCCTTTGAGGAACCGTTTCCCAGTTATTTTGTGAATTCCTCTAAGAAAATAACAAATAGAAGTGGGTCACTCCCACAAAGCTTGCACCAATTCACTCTCACAGGAATCATGAGCTTTTTCTTTTTTTAAAGCACATCTAATTCACTGGTGAAATCAGTAAAATCTCAAGCACATATATGCAGGAATGCAATGTGACTGTACTTGTGTGTCCTTCATTTACCAGTAACCTTATAGATCAATACAGAGAATGTTTCTATGCATCAGAGATGTCAATGTTTGTTAAGGTTAAACATTTTTATGACTTTACAACTTCGTTGAGATTTTCAACACTGTGGCCAAGCAGCTGTTGGGACAGAAGGCCTTGCAGGGAGAAAGTTACAGAGCCATTTGCAGTAATGTTCTCCTGACAGGGTGGGGGGTAAGGATCTAGGGAGAAGACTAAAAAATTCAGAAATGAAGGGAGAGAGGTTAGGGGCGATTTTGTATTACTATAAAAACAAAAATTCTGCCTCTAGAGAGAAGTTAGAAATGGTATGATAGCTTCATACTTCATGGCAAACTGGTTTAAAGTCCTCTCGTTTACATCTTATGCATAGATCATCTAAGTTCCTACTCTGCCTTTTTCCTGGACACATTTATCCATATCTAAACTGCTACCTCTGATGCTATTACAGTTTGCCTCCCACTGTGTCTGAAGAAGGGTGGCCCAGTTTACATTGTCTCTGATATGGTCCACATTACTGCCTGGACTGCTTTTGTAACAGGGTAAGATGATACAGTCTGACTGAAAATCACTATTCAGCAGCAGTGATTCAGAAAGAAGTTGCAGTGTTTTACCTTACAGATCTACCAGCCTTGACATTGGGAACATGCAGACACTGAGTATGTGTAAAATTAAGGGCCAGCAAAAATAAAAGCTGCCTTGAAATGCATTAACACCTAATTAAACTTCAGTAGGAAGCTGTCCAATACTGCACTGAATTTAGTTCTGCGTTTGACGTTTGTTGCTCTAATGAAATAAACCTAATCATAGTTATTTAAGGAAAAAACAAAACAAACCCACAAAAAACCCCCACAAAAAATTTAAGGAGAAAAGGAGACATATTTTCCTATGCACAGTCAGCTTTGTCATCTTTAACAGAGGAGAAGCCACTACTAGTTCAGCTTACTTATCACTGTGGAGACCACATATTACTCTATAAATTCCCAGACTAATTACTATTGTCTTTGTAACAAACGACAACATTCTATTCTGTTATATGCATGATAACAAATAACAGGTAATGCAAGATAAATATACAAGAAAGAAAAACTAGTTAAAGGTATGGAAAGGGAGGAGAAAAGTGCCATGATTATGTGTAGAATTCTAGGTAGAAAAGTAATCTGTTAAACACAGAGTAAGATACAGTTGCAAAATTGTCATGAAGCTGTTTGCATTAGATCTTAATGACTTTTTAAATTATAAAAAAATTATTCAAGCAAGCAAAGAGATTTTTCAGAGATTTCTGATAACTTGGTAAATCTTAATTGATTTTCTAAGGTAAATGCTGTATGGTCTGGTGTGTGTGGATGGTAGATAATGCCTTTCCAGAAAATCTGCTGACAAATATGAAATTTTATAGAAAGGAGCAGCCAAAGAGTTTGTATCAGGGTGCTTGTAAATCAGATCAAACAAAATCCTATGGGGATCCCAAACCCCAGTTCCTAATGGAGTCTGTGAATGGTCCAAAACCCCTCCTAGACATGAATGCCACAACTCTGGTCAAGTCCTCAAGGTTTGTGTTCCTATGCCCTTTGTGCCTCTGGGTAGGCAGAAATAACTAGACGGAGAAGGTGTATCTAGGACTCCTGTTGGATGCAGGTTCAATGAGAATGATTTTCATCCTTTTTCTTACATTAAATTAAAAAGGTTTCTGCCATTTGTAGTTGATTTATTTCTTTGGGCAGGGGGGAATGTAGCACCATTTACCTGACATGGCTAGGGATTTATTAGGTCATTAAAGCTGTCAAAAGTGACCAAATGCTATATTTTACTTGCCAGTTATGTTCATTGTCCTTGAAAGTGGCAGAGAGGGGCAGAAACATGGTGCCATATAAAACCATGAATTTGCAGAGTTGCAGAAATATTAACAGTGAAGAGGCCTGTGCACACTTTATCACAAATGCCTTTTTTTTTTTTTTTAATTTCCCCTTCTTGTTTTACAGAAAGAGATGACAACCAGGATGTGTCACTAAAAATGACCCACTGAAGACAAGCAAAGTCCAATTTCCTTCCTACTGCAAAGTTCAAGAACATGACAGCTCTCATGGACTGAGCCTGCTTGTTAATCCCTGAAAGCAGGAAATTTGTGAGCCACAGTTGCTCTCACAAATGCTTCTTTCCAGTGTCAATGTTGTTAACCCTAAATATGCTGCTAGAAACCTCATCTGAGCAATGTAGATTATTGAGAAAAAGAAGAATCATACCAGTTCTAGCACCTTTATCAGGGATAAGAACCTCTTCAGCCACAAACAATGGCAGGCAGTGCCCCTGCTGGTAAAGCTTTACTGAAATTCAGGTCCATGGGCTGACTTCTAGACTAGTAGTTTTGAAATGAAATCTGCAGTCTTGCTGTCTTTTTCTTTTGTTTCTTGGTATGTGCTTTCCTTCCTAACTGCAACGGACTATTAAGAGGTTCTGGAATCAAAGAAGACTTAGCCTTTAATGCCCCCTACCCAACTCCAGGCCACCCAAGGCTTGGCCACCATTCCCAAGTGCCAGCAAGCCTTGTGTTTCCGGGAAGACAGCCACGTCTTTCAGCTGAACAGGCAGTTTATGCTTCATTGTGACTCATAATTTAATGTCAGAGGGAGGATCTCAACTACATGAACAGGGATCCAGATATAGCTCTGCAGTGCTGAGGTATTTTCCTTGAATTCATGCTGTGACTGACAGCACATGTTCACAGTATCTCTATATTACATAAAAAACAGCCTACAGTCATCATTTTCTTGAAGTATCCTATGAAGTACACCAATCTGTCATGTAATTTTGTATCCTATTATCCCCTTAGGAAAAGGATCCTTTTCAATCACCCTAAAATTCCATCTTTTCAGAGAAAAAAAAAATTAATTTGAGTAACTTGCAGAAAGATACATTTAAGATGAGTAGTAAAAAAGGTTAGAGCAGGAGGGACTAATTGAATGTCTCTGTTGCAGTTAAACTATGCCCAGCAATGTGACTTGCATTATACACTGGGCTAACACAGTATTTTTTTCCAGAACCTAATCCAAATTAATTAACACATATATGGACAGTCTGTAAGGATCCATTGCAGCGCAAATCAAGTCTTCTATTCCAAATATGCCCTGAGGAGGCTTTCTTCTGGAAAAAAAAAAAAAAAAAAAAAAAAAAAAAAAAGAAAGTGATACTTAACAGAGGTATCACAAGAGAAATACTTCTCAATAACTGGGAATTAAGTGGAACACATCTATGTATTTTGTGCCTTGTAATGAATTTTGCACACTTGTGTTATTGTGAAAAGATACTTCTTCCTGAGTAAGTGCTTAACCCTGTTGCTGCCTTCTCCTTTAATAAGTTTAGGTATGTTTACATCTTCTTAAACAGAAACAGAAGAAAATCTCATGGAGCATCCAGTGATTGGAACATTTGAAACAGAGGGGTAGCAGACACTAAAGAATAACAGCAGATATTTTCTAGCTTAATGTTGTAGCACATTCTGATTTACATGCCTGCTTGCTTAAATCAGGGCTTGTAAAATTCTTGCTGAGAAAAAGTGTTTTTGTCTGTGAATATTTGGTGCACCTACAGTGGGGGCTTTTCTGCATTTCTGGAACTACACAAAGCAGCGTTTGCTTTCAAGGGGATGGACCTAAGTGTTCCTACCTCCTTTGGTAGTCTTTGCAATCAGGTTAATTCTTTGGGGATCGGAATGCGTACACAGATGATTTCTGTTCTGCTGGCACTTCTGCAGGATATAACTAGCTTCTGGAATTCATTGCCACAGCTACTCCTTTGCTTACCTCATTTTAAAGATGAAAAATATAACTTCTTTGGGGTGGTTCATGTAGGTGGCAACTGCCTAGAATTACAACTTCAATTGCTTATAAAGGGTTTCTTGAACTCCTCCAAAGTGCCTGGGCTGTGGCACTGTTTGAGATGGAGCTGTTGCTGATGCAGTGCACTTGAATTCTACTTCCACCGTGGACAGTGGCTATGTGGCGTTCTCAGTCTGGGCAACACTATTTGAAAGGTTAACATAAAGATGCAAATGTGTGGAATTTAGTGCAAAAAGATCAAAGTCACTATACAAATTGAAAAATGTGGGGGTTTATGCACAATTTAGTCTTCATTTGATTACACTACTTACTATATCCTGTTTTGAGACTATTCACTGCAGCTCAGTCTGAAGATTAGGCAGAATTTTTTCTCAGTTACCTTTTTGTGAATGCATAAATTTTGTGAATGCGGAACTTATCAGTTGGAGTGTTTTCCTTTTCTTTTAAAGTGTCTTTTTTTCCCACAAACCCCTATGTTTAATTTTCTGGTATGGTACACTGTATGAGGCAAAAGAGTGACATGCGGAGTTGAACCCTAGAGGATTTGTGTTTGACCTAGCCAAACTTCCTGCAATGGCAAAAGCCCATTATTACGCAGGAGGTGAACCAGTTGCAAATGAGAGGATAATGTACTAGTTTTGGTTGCTTATTCTACTAGGAAGAACATGGAGTTTCCTTCTTCCACTTGACAAGGTGTGGCCTTCTGCTGAGAATCTCCTACAGGTATTCTTGCTTCTGCTGCACAGCTATTCAGCCACCACCTGGCCATCACATGCTATGGGCTGCTTCTCATGTTCCACTTCATGGTAGCTGATAAGCAAATACAAATGTTTGGAATGTGGCATCACTACATAAAGTATCATTTTAGCCCTTCCCATAAAGAGGGAAAGGCAGCTTCCTCTTGAATCTTGTGATCAAGGATTCCAGCATCATCAGTAATTTGCTCAGGGCCACAGACAGAATCATGCTTTGCTTGTTAATGCTTTTTCTACCTGATCTTATTGTTATGTATGTTCCTAATAATGCCAGCATTCGATATTGTTCTGGAATTGGGAAAGGTAGGGAGAGGAGAGGGAGAAAAGAGATTATTGTTTGATTTCTTGTTTTGTTGTGGGTTTTTTAATCACTTTTCTAGTTCTTCAATCAGGTTTTGTTTTTCTTACATAATTTTTTTTCTCCTGATACTTACCTTTAAATATGCTGGTGTGTTAAGCAAGGCACTTTATAGTGCCTTTATAGAGGAATAATTTCAACTGACTGAATACTCAGCATTACTCTAAAGTAATGAAAGATTATGAAAGGTTCCTATGACACCAAATTTGACTTCAGTTGTTAAAGACTTAAGAGCTTTCATTGATTGTCTCTGTAATAAGAGATTTTGTACTGAACTTCTGTTTTGTGTGAACATAGGTTAGCGACAACTGTAACACGAAACAAATCTGAACATAACCTCCCTTAGATTTTATGAACAATGGAATCCCAGGGTCTTTTGAAAGGTAGGGGTTTTTTACTAATCCACAACAGTGAAATTTATGATTTCTATCAGATTTGAGAGAAGTTGGGGACTTACGAAACTTACTAGTTTTCTCCAAGAACTCTAAAGCTGCAATGCTCTAAAGCAGCAAAACTTCCATTGGGCAAGTTATTTGATTCTCCTGATGAATGGATGCATTAAAAACAAGGCAGGGAAAGAGAAGGGGAACAGACAACATGTAACTCTACCGGGACCTACAGACAACAACTCAAGATAGGCAGAAACTTAATGGGTGAACATTGTCCTCAGTGATCACAAATTCCTTGTCTGTGGAGAGGATACAGAGAATGATATTCTTTGTAGCTGAGAAGCCACTCTTGTCAAGTCTCTATTAACAACACACTTGGAGGATCTTTGACCACCTTTGGGTTAAATAAATTACACATTTCTAGCCTCCTCACAAAAAGCTACTTCTGCCTGTCACTATTTACCTTCTCTGCGCGTTCTTGAGGTTTCTCATTTTCTGAGTGGGAGTTCTCAGAGACAGCCTTCTGCCCTTTAGCTTTCCTTTTGCTTCCCCTATGACAGCGCTGTTACAAAAAGTAGCTTTCTCACCCCTCTGTGCATCCAGGACCGTGACCTATCACCTATGCCCTCTGAAGAGAGACCATCAAGGGCTGGCTGTTTATCATCTCTTCAGAAGAACAAAAGCAAGAGAGCAGGAGGTACCTGTAAGAGCAGCAAAACAAGAGTCACTGCATATAAAACAGAAATATCATTGCTATAAAGCATGCTCTATGGGCTTTAGAAAGGGGACAACACTGGGGCACCCAGTACAGACAAGTGGTCAGTATTTAGATATTTTTTCCTATATACTGGGAAAAAAAGTTAATATTTTTAATGATTATGGAGACTATTCCAAAGGCAAAGCAAGCCAAATCAGCATGAAGAACCTGGTGATGGTGTACATTTAAATAAGAAGTTATCAAAGATGATTTTTTTCATGTGTTTTATGCTATATAGGCAGTGATTTCCAAGGTTTAGCCAAATATGTTAGAACTCTTAAAGTAGTTTCTGTTCTGTGATTTAATAAGTTTTTCTGTTTTAAAGACAGAGGTAATTAATATAATTAAAAGTTATAATAATTTTCTCCCAGGGGAAAAAATAAATTACTTGTACAGTCTAATACATGTGTGTATGTGCAAGTGCACATATAGATATGTATATATGTGTGTATGTGTTTGGGGATATGGATGTGGAAGCATCAGCATGTGCACACATACACTCCCTGCTCTTTCCCATAAAATACTTTTTTTTTTTTATTTTGGTGATTTTTAAGGGGAATGCTTCTTTCTAAGAAATAAGTGGTTGATTCCTTTTTTTCTCCGTGTATCAGCTCTGTTTGGTGTGTTATTTTTTTTTAATGATGTAATGTTTGTCTCAGATTTTTTTAGTTCTGTTATTAAATAAATTTTCAACTGTATGGGAAGAGATCAACATTAACTGTTGTAGTCACTAAAAGAGAAGGAAAGTTTACTTTCCAAACCAATCACAATGGATGAAGCAATGGAATACAAATATAAATAAAATAAACATAACAAGAAGTGTCATTTAGTTATTTGGCATCTAACTCTTCAGCAAGAAAAATGTGTATGATTTTCATACCACAGAGCAGTTTCCTGGCATGCTCCTTGGACTCAGAGGTGAGTGAGATCCATCACTCCCAATGTATGAGCTTCACAGTCCTCCTGTGACATCGTGACTCCAAGAAAAATTGACCAAATGTCATACTAATGCAAACTGGCCAGCCTCTCACCAACACTGGGGGATCAGACAAAGCATGTGAGTAGCCGTTCCTTAGCTAAGCTGGCCTGCTCATTTTTGCCAGTCAAATATTTGAGCTTGGATTACTCAGGGGCTTCATGATGTCCATTATCTGACTCCTGACGAGACACTCCAAGTAGTGTCCAGGGGTGATGGCTAAGTAGCACCAAGCCAGTAAAAGGCAGTTTTATCTCCAAAAAAACAAAACTCAGGAGCTTCAGTTAGAACTTGGCTGCCACAGAGGGAAAAGAGTTCTAATAGGGCAATAGAAACTATCTCCAGCATACAGACTTGGGAACTCTCTGCATTGTTCTCTTTGTCCTCATTCCTGAAGCACAGGTAAGTACATACATGTGCATAATTACGTGCAAAATTATTGTACCTAATACAAGTCAGGTATGGAGCTCGAGGGGAGCAGGAGCATTGGGGTTAAGAATGGCACTGTGGAGACAACCTGTCGTTGTAGAGATGAACACAACACACGGTGCAACGTATCAAAAGCGTCTCTTTTATTTGCTGTATGTTCTCTTTTTAGACATTTCTAAACAAAGTGTTACAGAACATATTTCTAAACGAAGTGTGTACTTAAATTATTGGTTCATTAAAACAGCTCATCGTGTTCATTGTACAAAGCAATTAACATCAATATATTTGGCAGGCATCCATAAAAAATCTAAAGGCACGTATTCATTTCTGTTTCTACAAAATTGCAAAACTGCAAATATCCTTTTAATTGTCTTTGTTTTATAAGTTCCCCTGCCAACAACCTTGTATTTTTCCTTTCATGGATATACACAAATCTTACCAACTTGTTCTTCTGCTAACTTAGTCATTTGGCTCACAAACCCACTTTCAGCCTCCCTCCTAGAACAACCGAGTAGGAGAGCTGGACTTCAGCTATCTCTCTATGGCATGGGGTGGACCTGAATATTAGAGATGCTGAGACTAATGGAGTAACTGGAAAACAGCTGCTGAGCGAAGCTGAGGAACTTGGCAAGCTGAAAGAAGCCCAAAGGTATGGGCAGCAGATGTTTTGTAGAAGTTTTGCAGGTTTTCTGTACACCAGAGGGCTGTACCACCATTCAGAGGGCACTTAAAAGTTTGTAGAAAAATGCCAAGAGAAAGCTCAAGAAGTTTAATAAAGGGAAACGGAAAATCCTGCAATTGAGAGGACGAGACTCAGCCTGTACATGCAGGAGCAACCCAGCTGAAAAGCAGTTTGGCAGGGAAGGACCCAGGGCCCCAGTGGACACCAAGATCACCACGACTCAATAATCATAACTAATATGTCAAAGAGCCTCCTGGACTGCATTAAGAAGAGTGTTACCAGCAGTTTAAGACTGATTTCTCCTCTGTGATCAGCCCTGTGAGACATGCCTGGAGTGCTTAGTCCACTCCTGGGACTTCGGCATCAATACAAGAGACTGTACAGACTGGAGGAATGCAGGAAAGGGCCACAAAGCATGATGAATGAACATCATTGGCCACCACCAATGATGAATGATGAATGTTCATCATTCTCAGACAATGGGAAGCTGAAAGAGATGGGACTGTTTATCCTGGAGAAGGCCAATAGAGGATGTTATTATCCCTGTGTATAAACCTTTAATGAGGAGAGTGAAGAAAACAATCAGATTTTCTCAGTGGTATCCAGTGACAGAAGCAATTGGACACAAAGTACAGGAAACGCCTGTAAAACAAATGAAAAACCTGTTCAAAGTGACCCTGGCTCTGAGTGTGGCATTGGACTAGAGACTGCCAGCAGTGTCTCCAGTTCAGTGTTGTGGTGGTCCTGTGACTGCAGCAGCCCATCTAGGCTGTCCAACAGTGACAAGGCTCTTCAGTCTGCTGTTGACAATCCCCTTGTCAAGGCCAGAAGAGACCTGTTCTGTCAGGGGAAAACACTGTAGGAAACACTCCTATAGAATGTTGTTTCCTGTCTCCCTCATTTTCCCTATCCTGATTCCATACACCAGTGAAAGCTGAACAGCAAGAGGAAAGCACCTCCCTGCATCAGTGGAGAAGGGAAGGACTGGGACAGAAGGGGCACTGGCTATTGCGGCCCACATGCCTTGCTCACTGCTCAAGTTGTCTCAGCTGTGCACTGATGAATTTCTGTGTGAGACCAGCGTGTTATTAGCCCCACAAGGTTTCATCCCACTCTGAGGGCTGCCTGCAACCTCCCAAAAAGGGTTTCAAAATAATTAGGTGGCTAAATGGAGGTGTTTTGAAAAAGCAAAAAGGTTTTAATTAAAGAGAAAATAACAAATTATACAAAACAAAAGAGTAAAAGCCATGCACAGTGTAGGGAAGTCCCTTGCACCTGCTAAGACACACCCAAAAGCCCCCAGAAACTCTGTGCTCTCTCTTAAGTATTCAACTATCTAGGAGTGCTTTTTGGCATGCTGCCCAATAGAAAATAGCTACATTACTTGAACAGCTTAAGGGTCTAACAGGTGCTTTTGTCTTGGAACTGGGCCAATTACAGTGTGAGAAGCATAGAAGTTTTTGGTTCTTCCTTCCTAATATGGGAATGCCTGCTCAGGTGTGGGGGTGCACTGCAACAGCACATTACCACCATAAATGGGAGTATTTTTTTCCTGCTGCTGTTCAGTATGATGGCAAAGCAGAATTCAACCTCCCTTTTCTATTCCAGACTGCTCTTCACAGTCCTTGGGGAGAGCAGAAAATAAAAGTCAGGCAAACCCAGCAGGTGATGGGGTGAAAAACAAGAAGATCTTCCTGATTTAAAAGAAAAAAAAAAATACATCTGACACAGATGTACACTCATGATTTGAAACCTTAGATTGTGTTTAATATGTCATGGCAACTAGAGCAGTTAAAATAGAGTGACAGCTCGTGTGAAGGCGTAACTCAGTTCATGCATGCATTTTGGCAACTGGAGCCATTCTGGCAGAGTAAAAGCCACATGTTACTTCCACCCTTAAAAGCCATACTATTGGTAATTTCAAACCATTCAGTAATAAATATGGCACAAAGGGTAGGAGTAGTTAGGAGGGGAGGTGCATAAACAGCAGGGCTCTCTTGGTGTATTCACACTCTACCAATTGAAAAGAAAAAACAAACAAACAAAAAAAAACCAACAAGCCAAAACCCCAACAACATAGAACCAAAAACCAGACCAGTTATGAAATTCAGCATTTATAATGTATCAACTGTGTCACAGAATACTCCTAGAGCACCACCAAATTTTGTCAGGCTACTCAACTCTGCAGCTCAGGATATTTCTTTATTTTTGTTCAGTGTTAAGCAGGTTTCATGTTACTTTCTGACTTGCAATGGGCAATAGCCACCAGCTCATACACTAGAAAGATCTCACAGCATGGTCTCTGTCTTCACTCATGGTCTCTGTCTTGTAATCCCCAGATCTCAAGCTGTAAAAATCAGACATTTCCACAAACTGTTCCATTGTGCTTCCAGAAGACCAGTGTTTATTAAACTAAATGTATGTGCATTTTATACTATGTGAACAAAATAAGAAAACTATTCCACCACCTGTTAAAACTTTCTGAGGCTTTATCTTAGAAAATCATCAGAGAAATAAGCTAACAGTGCAGTCCAAGACCTCTCATCTCCAGTTGCTTCAGGGACACCCGCAGGTAAGTCCTGCAGAGTTAAGTCCAAGCATTAAGTCACCTGGTCTCCCAGTTGCCATTCCCAGCCATACCAATACTATGGCAAATTAATCTATCTACTTGAGTGCCTAATTTTTAGGGAGCTATGACATCATCAAGTGTGAAGAAGCAAATGATATTTACTAGCTGAAAAACCCCTTCAACCCCCCAAATCCTAATAATATAATATATTGCATTTGTCCTTTTCAAACAGAGTGCTAAGCAATACCTAAATGAGACCTGCAAGAAAACTTTTGACAAGGGCTGGTAGTGAGAGGACAAGGAATAATAACTTTAAACTGAAAGAAGGCAGGTTGGATGGGCTTTCTGAGGCACTGGAGCAGGTTACCCAGGTTGCTGTTCAAGGAGAGACTGGATGGAGCCCTGAGCAACCTGCTCTAGGAGTGAGGTCACCCTGCCCATGGCAGCAGGGTTGGAACTAGTGACATTTACAGATCCTTCCAACCCAAATCATTCCATGCTTCTGTTGTGACAGGTATAAGAATTATAAAAGAAAGGCCTTATGAAATCAGGCCTGCTCTGCTAAATTGCCAAAGTTAGCCTGTCACTTCTAAGTAATTTTCAAGTTGCCATGTGAAAACTGAAACAAGGGCAGATAGAACGCCACCACTAATAATAGTTGTTAAGCTTTATGTATTTATTTGACATCGAGATGCATGGGGAATAACTTCACCAAAGACACATACCCACCTAAGAGTCTTCCCCCTTATTATTCCCTGAGGTCTTACATATGCTTGGCCTTGCACAGCTCACCTCATATATATTCATTCCCTGGCCATTACCATTCTCAGTCTGATGGTAATTAATTCTACGCCCTTCTGGGCATGCTCAGTTCGTTGAGGTGGTCTTTGGGGGTCTTCTCTTGTGTGTGCTTTGGCCCTCTTTGCACTTTTTCAAGGGGATACTCTGTTCCTGCTGGCTAAGGCTCCATGTTCTTCTCTTTATCTGCATTCTTAGCCTTGTTATCCCGGGGTGTTTAGGTTAGTCCTTTTTATTGTCATTGAAGTGCCCCAAATGCTTGTAGTGCTTTCAAAATATGCTAAAGGTTAACAGACACAGTGTTCGGTATTCCCTAAATGCTTTCTGAAAAATGCAATTTAATATATGTAGAACCAGCTAGAATTTTCAGATCTCTGACTCAAAAACAATTTTACTATGAAAATTCATTAGCATAAGAGCCTATTCCCGAGTTGAAAAACAAATGCACCTGCAATAACAAGGGATTTGTCCCATGAGAATCAGTAAAGAAAATATGTAAACAATCCAAGAATAGAGATTTGATGGACAAGTAAAATACCTTTTACTAACCAATAGAGTAATTGGCAAGAAAGCTATTAACCAATTAAAATTGCACACAAGGTCTGTAAAAACGTATAAAATGTATTGTGATAATAAAGAATTGGCTTTTCCTGCACGAAGATAATGGAGTCCTGGCAAACTTATTACAATATGCTTCTATGATTTCCTCAGTAAATTTCTGAGGGAGTGCATCTGCCTGGGAAGGAGAGCTGATTTCCTTATATAAGCAGGTCTCACTGGCAGGACACACTTCAGTAAGCATTCCTGCACTAGATTTTCCTAGCAGAAAAAAAAAAAAAAAAAAAAAAAAAAAAAAAAAAGAGTACTGTTTTGTTTTAGTCGTGTTTGGAGCCCACTGATCGACCAATTTGCTGATAATTTTCTTCTAAGATGATCAGCCATGGCAATGAAATCAGACTTGCCCAGTCTGTGTTTCTGCCTCAGAGTTACTTGGACATGACATATAGTTATAAAAACGGGAGGAAGGTTGAACTAAAGGAAGAGTCTGAGTTGACTCAAAAAAATCAACTTTTAGTATCACCAGTGCATGATCCTGAGCTTTGTGATGTATGTCTGATCCTCAAAAAGTCTGTTCCAAATAACACACAGAAAATTGAATTTTACTGGTAGATAAATGTCTGAGTGTCTGCGAACAATCTGAATGCTTCTGCAAATGAGCAGTAATTGTGATAAATTGCCACCTTGGTTTGACATAGCATTTTGTTGCTATTAGGCAGCATTTCACAAGCTGATTTTATTCAATGGGGCTACATAAATCATTCTTTATACCAGCCCGATGGAAAAAAAGAATTCCAAAATACAAAGAACAGCAGAGAAAAAAAGAGCAAAACAACTAAACAAGCTGATGGATTTACTCCGCAGACCTTGAGTGTGATGTCGGAGGCCAGCCTGTACTGCTGTTGTTTCTGATACTGCCATTTCAAGTGCTGGGGAAAGAAATGTCTTCAGTTTGTTACTTCTGATTTGTGGGCATTTGCATTTCTACAAGTTGAAGGTGGTTTTGCAGGATTCAAGGTGGACCTAATGCATTCATTCAAAACAGTTGCTCAAACAGGTTGGCTATTTCCTGCATCTGTGGCACAGACAAATGCTCATTATTTGATCCAGCTAGCCCAGTTATGGGCCGCATCCAGAAGGACGAAAGATACTTCCCTAGAGGGACCAATCTCATTTTTATTTATGCCTCAGCGTATGTTACACATGGGGCAAAGGATTCCTAAAAGGGCTGACATGTGCTGACAGCCCTGTTCCTGGAGAGGCTTCGCCTGACAGCTGATCAGGGCAGCGAAAACTTCCACGATTGGGCTGCGAGCAAATCCCCCCACAGGCTGGTGGGGCAAATGCCGGAATTCCCGCAAAGAAAGCCCCCAAAAACGCCCGTGAGGTCGGGCTGTGGGAGAAGCCTTAGCACGTAAAAGCGGATAGCTGCAACACAACGCCAGCCAGTTTTGTTTTATCTTTTTCGGAGGAATCAGGGGCTCACTCGGAGGGTCATCTTAGCCCTTCTCCCCTACCTCGCTCTTCCTCCCTCTGGTCCTGATTCCCTACCCGTATCTGCTTTGCTCTGCTTCACCGTTTTCACGAACCAGCTCACCACAGGGACTACCTCGTGCTCCGCTGCCTCCCCGACAGAGCGGGTGCCGCTTCCCGGGAAGCGCCGCCGCTGCTGCTGCCGCCGCCGCCTGCTCTTAGACGCGCCCGCAGCTGTGGCGCCCGGATCCGGAGTGCCAGTAGGTGCTCTAGGGGCGCATCCTTAGTCACAGCAGCCCTTTCTCCGCCGATGGAAGGACACGCAGCCTGCTGCTACGGGGAGATCGTGCACAGCCCTCCACGGGACCTCCGTAGACACACCACGGTTGGCAGCACGCAAGCTCCGTCTGCCAAGCCGATGTTGACAGAGCGCCGTGGTTCTTATGGTAGCGCTGTCCCTCTCTTGTTTCTTTCTCTATCTCTCTCTTTGCTCTCTCTGCTCCTCTTTCTATCTCCCTTTTAGTGGGAACATTAACTTGTTTGTTTGTTTGTTTGTTTGTTTGGGTTTTTTTGTATCAACAAACGGTTCTCAGGTATAATGTTGCTGCATTTGCATTTCATTTTCATCCGTGAAATCGACCAAAAAGAGTCCTCCCCAACCCCCTTTTATAGCGGAACGGCACATTCTCCTTTTCTCAAAAGGGAGGAGAGATGTACAGAGAAAAGAAACCCACAGCACAAGTGAGTGAACGAGAAAGGTCTTTCTTTGAACCAATAAAATAATAAAAGATGATAAAGAGATATGGTTCTTAACTTTTCCTAGTGGAAGATCTGGAAACTGTTACTGATTAAATACTTTCAAGTCCAAATTATGAAACAGTATTTTTTCTTACTCTTCCATTTCTTATGTGAAAGTAAAAATATCAGCTGTTGCTCATGCACTTTTATATTTAAATAAAGGAAACAGGACTGCCTCTCAATAGTTGTTTTACTGCACAGACTTTGAACTTTTCAGGTTGGGTTTGGGGTTTTTTTTTTCGGTTGGTTGATTGAATGGGTGGGTGCTTGATTGGATTGCTTGGTTTGGTATAGTTTTCTTTTGTTTTTTAAGCATCTCTGCTGCTCTGCCTTAAGTTTCTCTCCTAAGTCTAGGGGAGAGAATACTTCAGGGTATCTCTAATTCCTTTTGTCTTCTTCTCTCTGTAGGCTAAAGACACTAAGCCTTTTCCTTGGATGTCAAATCCAACTCCATAAAAGTGAATTGTTAAAATTCTCTTCAGAGTAAAGCTGTGGCAAGGAATCATCATGTTAGAAATGGCATTGGAGCTTCCATTCTTTAAGGGTGCTGTGTAATCACTATATAGGTTTTTAATTTGAGATGGAAAAAGTCAGTGTTTTCTTTCCAAGTGGAATGCAACATACTCCATTTTGTTGGCTTTAGCTAAGAAGCTACTTCTATAAATGATGGACAGAAAGAAATTCATGAGGAGAAATTAGTTTCTAAATGAGTATGAAGTGCCTCATATTTTATTCTGTTCTGGAGTTTCTTCTTTCTTTGTTTTGGGGGAGTGTTTTTTGGGATTTTGTGTGTATTTTTGTGAAGATGTTTTGTTAGTAACAGTCTCCTTTGGTACTTTTTTTGGGAAAAAAAAAAACAAGAAAAGAAAGAATAGAAATGGTGTCATAGAAAATCATTCACAGCTGGTGTATTTGCTATGATACACTCAACTGGTTCCCTTCTGGAGCACTTAATGAGGGCAAAGAGAGGAGGAGATAATCCTAAGTAGAATATATGTTTATGTGTGGAGCATAAAGAATTTTCAAAGGCAATGACAGGAAATTAGCAGGATAGATCTCATAAACTTTGTTCCTCTAGCAATGTTTATCCATTAAGATGTCAGGCAGTATAATTATTTGTTGAAAAATGAAAATGCAATAGAATCTGGGATATGTGGTAAAAAGAGAAAAGTAAATAATAAGACAATGAGATTCTTGTAGATCAATTGCAAGACAGCTAAGAACTAGTAGCCTGAAATGAAACCTTTTATAGATTATCTGTATAATACAGATGCACACAAATGTCTTAATTTTTGTTGTATGGAAGCAAAATATGTACCTAACCAGTCTGGACAATTTCGGAGTCATGTTGCAGGGATTCTTTTCCACAGCTCTCATTTACCCTGTGTTTAGTTCTGCTAACTCAGTCATCTTAGCTCAAAATCACATTTGCTCATGTCTTGCAGTACAAACACCCTGGGAGCTCTTAACATTGCTTTATACCCCTATTCATTAATTAGTCAGTCAGTCATTCCTAGACTGCTTTGGTTACAAAACCAAACATTTTGTGTCTCACACACTATGCTTAATCTTAGCTTGAATTTTTTGTGGACAGGTCTGTGCACTGCCTGGAATGACTGTGTAGGGGATGACGGCCTGCCAGTTGCCTTTGTCTTATTCCTCTCCTTTGGAGTGAGGGATTTATCACTTGAATTCAGTCTACCTCAGTCAGAGGTTTAACCTTTCTTTTCCTCCAGACAGGCACTAATCTCTGACGATAAAAAAGATGTTACATTTTCCACCAGAGTTCAAGCGCTTGTGCCCAAGTGTAAGTGAGGAAAAGTAGTGACTCTTATAAATAAAAGTGAATATCTCTGGGAAGAGAGATGGCTTTAGGATCATGGTCCATTTCCCTGAGTCAAAAGCCATTCTACTGAAATGCCAAGGGCTGCAGACCAGATCCAAATTTGCCACACCAGAAATGCTCTTCCTTCTCATCTTTGCATTATTCTGTCAACTTTAAAAATCTTGCTAGCATGTATAAAGTGAGTCAACGGTAATTCAGCTAATGAAAGTCCTGATTAAATAAGTATTTATAAACTACGGAATTCTATTGTCCTAATATAATTACGTTGTTTCTCAGTTGCTGGATTTTATTCATAGTTTTGTTCTGCAACTCTCTATTTTCTTGGTTTTAGTTAACGTTTTAAAAATCGGTCTTGTCTTTCAGTAGTCAGCAGAGGGAGCCATATCATTTATCTAAGTGAGACCTTGTTACTTCAGACCGTCTTAATTTGCTCTTTTTTCCTTTCAGACAGGCTAGAAACATTCTCTGGCCTTAAAATTTCTTTAGTGTTCTGGCACGGGGGCAGTCACACAGTTAGTTTGGCAGATTAACAGACTGTTACAGGCTACAAATAGGATATATTTCACTGGTATTTCATTCAATATTAACCATGCCAAAAGTTACAGAGGGTCTACACTCTGCATTATCTTAAAAAAATGTTGAGGTTAGAAATAATTACATCTTTAAACAAAAAGCCTTGTAATCACCAAGATGTTTGAAAGAGTTGTAGCTTAGAGTCAAGCAAAAATTATAGGTGAGGACTGAAAGTCCATATAAGCGGGGCTGTTCTAGAATTTGGAGTCTACTGAAAGACATAGTTGCAGGGGCTCCAATCTGCCCAGTTATGCTTTTTCATCTGATTATATTTGTGCATACAATTTCAGTCCACAATGAACATGAAGTTCCAAGTATGTCTCTTTTTTTTATCCAAAGAACAAGATTATAGATTTTCCTTTTTTTTTTCTGTTTACTATTTTATGAGGAGAAAAAATATATGAGGAAGATATTTTTGATGAGCTCTGTGCTCAAATATGGAAGCTGTACTTCAGGGGACAGTGAGCACTGCAGAGATGCATTTTAAATATCAATCCTTGGAAATAGCATAGTAAACCAAACTCAGTCTTTAAAATAGCTGTAAAGCTGGTGTCAATCCTCAAAGAAGAAAAATGTGGTTTTGATGGCATAATTCCTACTGACTAGGACAGCCAATAAAACCAGAAAAGATACTTTGGATGTTGTCTTGGTTTAGGGTAAATTTGGGAGGAAACCTCTGAAGGGGGTTCCGCTGGGAGGCAAACCCAAACAGCCCCTCCCCCCGGCCAGTCCAGGAAAAATTTCCTCAGAGAAAAAGTGGAAAAAACTATTAAACTATTTATTTAACAAACAGAATATCTA
>VZUI01033018.1:0-49173 GCA_013401135.1 Cettia cetti
AAGAGAAGAGAAGAGAAGAGAAGAGAAGAGAAGAGAAGAGAAGAGAAGAGAAGAGAAGAGAAGAGAAGAGAAGAGAAGGAAATGAGAAAGACAGAAAGATGAATAACAGGGAGACAGAAAAGTGGGAAGGGATGAAAGAGTGGAAAGAAGTGTCCTTAGATAAGGCAGACAAAGAAATTAGGAAAGAGAAATGAAATGATCTTATTTCCAAATTTTACCCTCTTAGAAATAGAAAAGATTTTCTGTGTAAATCAGGATGCCCTGAGCAAAAACATGAGCTTATAGTTGTATGCATTTAGAGTACCTGTAGAATTTTCTATGCAGGAGCACAGTCAAGCATCACAGAGTCTTGGGAAACTACCAGTCTCTCAGGTGATAAATGAAATTATTGGTAGTTGCTTCAGGAGAGCTCAGTTCAGCAGTAATAACTGAGTACATATTTTAATATGGCATAATCACTACATTTTGGGAAGGCCAGTGAATGAATAAATTTCTGTCTAGAAAATATATCCCTTAATTCAACTCTCCAACCAACATGTGATCCATCTTATAGCAGACAGATGCACCCTGGCTCAAGATCATTTGCAATTATCCTGCATCTTAACGGGAGAGAATTAGCACAAGTAAGGGGCTTCTGCAGAATAAATGAATTCTGAAAATAGGACCATGGAAAGCCAAACATTTTGGATTTTTTTTTTTTAGATTTGTTTAGGGGTGGGAATTACACTGTGCTATTTGGTACTACCTCTGTATCAGCATTGCCAAAGTTATTATTTCTACCCGTCACCTCCTCTACACCATTTAACTGTCTCTCAAACTTGTTAATCCAGACTGATAAACTGCAAAACATTTCAATTTTCCTATTTTGCTAGAGTCCTGCCTCAGCAAATACTTGTTGTGCACAGAGTATATTGTTCTTTGGCAGGTTCTAATATTCAAGTAAATTGTAGTATGCTCACAAATTTCAGAAATTTTTCAGAATACTACTAAACCACTCAAAGTTTAGGAAAACCTATAGCTATGTAAATAGAGAAAGCACAAATGCTTGTAAAATTACCAAAGAACAGCATCTGTCATGAAAATAATTCCTAATGGTGAGATTATCCTTTTTACACCTTATGTAAAGCAAAATATTATCACCATATGAAGCACTGTTGAGATATACACACTTTGTGTCATAATGTGTCTGCATTTCAATGAGACTATGTCTGAATTTCAGTGGCCTTTCAGATAATTAAGAAAGTGATATTTATTTGCATATTTTCATGTTTTACAATTATTATTGTTGTGGCGGCTATATTACAGAACTTTTTATATTTTCACAAAAATTTAATAACTCTAAAATATAGCCTGGGTTTGGAAACCACATATTACACTTTCTGCGTACTTAAGCATTGCCAATGCTCATTGAAGATTTTTTTCCAAGAAGGTTGGTTGTTTTTAAAGTAGCAAATGTGCTACTCTGACTATACAATTCGTTGTCGTTTCAGAAAAATTTGAAACATGTTATCATAAAATGTAGGACTGATGCTAATATCAGGATCTAACCCCATATATAGATATAGCAATATAGCAATAATTGATAATAATTTGGGCAGTCATATTTTAAAAAAAGCTCCTGAAATTAGTAAATGGCATGTTGTGACAACAAAGTTATTTATTAGACAGATTTAATTTACTTGTTACATAGTTTTTTGTTTTTCATGCCTGTTTCCATACACTTAAATATTTGCCACAATTGGATAAATATTAATTTTGCCTCTTCTTTTCCTGAATTAATAGAAAAGAAGATTAGAAGAAATGTCTGGAAGAATGAACTGTAGAAAACTTTCCTCAATGATTGTTTGTGTACAGGTGGACCTGGTGGCATAGCTTCCTGCAAGGTGGGCATTGATTTACTTCAAAACTTGATAAACACTGGAATTAGGGAAAAAGGCTTAGCAGATAGATGAAGCTTTGCTGAGCAAAGAGAGACAAGCACTATGAATACATATGAAATTGAGCTATAGTATCAGCATTGTCAGAAAACGAGGTGAGAGACCTATTAAAATCTCTCCAAATCATAAAAAAGATCCAGCTGAGCACATGATGGGATATGAATATAAAATAAGGATCTGCTTGTCTATACAGAGAGGCTCTTTTTGATCCATTTCTGCCTGAAGAGTTTGAAGTTTTTTTTTCCCTGTGCACATGCTCTCCACATAAACCTCTCCGGGTGCCAGGCCAACAGCAGGAATACTATCTGGATGCAAAGTCCAGTGGAGCTCATGCGCCTTAAGCAGAGCAGGCTAAAATAAGAGAAAAATTATCTTAGTAGCAGCAGAGCATTTCACAAAGCACCCCTTGCTTCCGTTCACTACAAACACTTATCTTTTTGATTTATAGTAAAATCAAGCAAGATGTATGGAAAACAGATAACTGTGATATTGATATCATTATTATTGCAAAGATATTTGCTAGAGCTTGATTTTTAGTTCAATGGAAATAAAATGAAAATCGATTAAATCTGAATTATAGTAAGTTTTCATGTATAGCTATAAAAAGGTTCCTATTTTCTTAAAAAATTTTACTGGAGGAATACAGTATAACTTTTGAATATTCTGACCCCTAAGCAGTGAAGGCAAAACATTTTCCTGCTTGTGAAGCGTAACACTGTACATCTTGCCATTTTTGTATTTGTCCTTAGGCATCACTATAGACAGTGTTAGAGACAAGATGTTGTGTTAGATGTGCATTTGTTCTGATTCAATACTGATGTATGTCCTCATGTCATTTTGACATTCCTAACTTTGAACAGCTGAAATAGGAAAAAGCAGAGGAAAATTTTCCAAGGAATGTAAAGAACTTTTCCTTTGCTTTTTGACCTGTCTTACCAACACATTTTTTTCTTCCTAAAATGTGAATGGTACAAAAAATGATCTATTTTTGTGATTCTTAGAGCATATTTTATCTGCCAACTATATTTCCTACATCCTAATGGTATGCAGGAAAAAAAAAAGCTGTTTTTCAATAAACCAATTTATTTGTTCATAAATTATAACTTTTATTTACTTCTTAATACAATAGTAATTATTCTTTCAGGCAGTTTATACATAATTGTAGTTCTACAGACTTCATTAGACATAATAGAAATGAGCTAAGGCCCTAAGGTTTGATTTTATCGCCAGCATAACATGTAGGTTTAGCTAATTTTATATAGTGTGTGGGTGGTTTTAGTTCTATGTAAAAAAATAGCCACCATTGAATATACTTTTCCCTTAAAAATAATATTTTGTACATACTCCCAGCTCTAAGACAGAATATTCTGAATTTCTCCTGAGGTCCTTATATAGGTTCCAGTGCTGAAATCTCAGTTACTGTCAAGTAGCATTAGCATAAATATGGAAAAATTTCCAATGCAAACTACTTTTTGGCAGATGATTAGTGGACAAGGCAAAGGCAATGGCAATTTTTTTTTTTTTTTACAGTTAGGGATATAGCCATGGAAGATACTTCATCTCCCACACATTTTGATTAATAACATTTTTACAATTACACTAAATTAGTAAACACAACCAATAAGTACTTCATAATAGCCTGGGAATTCTGTTGCAAACAAGGAAGTTCTCACTATAAAAAAAATATCACCCGCCCCAAACTAGCCAATCAACATCCTGTGTACAATGAAACTTAATTTTTAAACTTTCAAGAAGCAAAGCAGTGTCTGCTTACTTTTTTCCCACTTCCTTGTGCCTATTTATCCTACCTTGAGCACCTTTGTTGTTGCACAGCTCCACCTATTCTAATACTCTGTTTGTCTTGCTGTGCTTTCTACAGTAACCACCAACATTACTCTTTAAAGGATTTATGTTCTTTCTTATTTATCAGACAACGAAAATCTGTAAGAGTTGAGAAAATGGTGGACAGATTGAGAGATCTGAGCTTGCTGCTCATGAGGAGTTTGGTTAGGCTTGCGCAATATGTCACTCCCATTGCTGAGGCCTGGCAAGTTATAGGCAACTGGTTTGACAATATGTCTTTTTCTTCTTTACCTCATGTGCACTTAATTTCCAGAAACCTTTAGTCCTCTGGTGTTGTGTAAATCCTTCTGCCTGTCCTGAGATTTCTAAAAGACCCGGGGACTCTGTCTCAAATATATCCTTAGTATGCTGGATATGAAGCAGAAATGATCATGCTCTTATGTCAATAACAAACAGTTTTGCAAAATCTCAAAAAATAGATTATAAAATCAGTTGCTGATTCATCCTTCTCTTGCTTTTGAAACTGTGTTTGCTAAAAAATCACATTTCAGAAAGCATGAAATATTAATCTAGTCTTTCTTTACTGTACTCAGTTTCATCTGTGTGGCTTCTGGGCAGGATGATATTCTCTTTGGCAGGGGTTTCATCGACAGATGCTGGTATCCAAGTGCTTGAGATCATGAGGGAAATGGAAGGAAGGAGATGGGGGCAAACATGTAGGGCTCACATGGTTGACACAAGTGATTCTGCAGGCATTAACACACTCAGTGTAGTGCCTGTCCCCTGATTCTTCTGCACCCAAGCTAGGAGAAGCACAAAGGCACATCTGACATCACGTCCTGGGTGCTCCCATCACCGAGAGTCCATATTCCCTATCCAGTTGTCAGATCCTCATGGGGGTTCTTTTGGGAACAGCTGGGCCAGAGATAGTTCTGACTCTTTCCTCGTCACTTCTGTGGGCAATTCCAGGTCATAAGCAAAACTTTACTTCATGTGTAGCACAACAGGACATGAGATGAAGCTGCCTGAGGATGCTCCTGAGGACACTTAGGAAACTGATAGCACCAGGGTAAGGCTGAATTTGAAAGCAAAGTCCCTGCTCTCCTTCAGCAAGTTTGTGAGGGATTGCAAATATATAGATTTTAGTGTTATATATTAAATCAAGCCTCTTCAACAGCAATGAAATGAGAAGTTGTAGAAATGAAAAATGTGATTACTCTAGATGGTCCTAAACAGAGGAGGCTGTTTACATCTTAACACCTTAATTTCTTTATCTTAGTGCCAAAATCCAAAAAATAACGTGACAGGATAAAGAGATTAATTGAAGTCACGGTACGAGACTTTATTCTCCTTTTCTTGTTGATAATGTCTAAAAGTCTGAAATATTATTTATTTCACATACATATTTTTAGAAGTTCTTTAATTGCTGCCAGGATCCTCCACTGAAACTTGGCTTGGAAAATGGAGTAACAGCTTTGCAAGCAAGCAGTCATAAATAATGCTTATACAGTAATGCTAGAACCCAGCAGATATTTTTATCGATTACATGATTGCCTTGTAAGAGTTCCAAATGCAGACAATCACAATTCCTTTATTAAGCTGAAGTTACTTGAAATCATCATTGCAATTAATTTCTATTTAAGATTTGTTGTACAAGGAGAACTAATAACTTCTCTGGTACATTTAAATCATCACTGAACCTTTTATTGTTGAGCACCAATATTTTTTAAATAACACCAATAAAATGAATAGTTATTCCTTTAACAGAAACAATATTTTACAATGTAGAATGATTAGAGAAAATTGATAGTGCAATTGTGTTTTCTTTCATAACACAAGGTAAATAGACACCACTGCTAACAGTGGCTCTGTCCTCTTTAGTTGGTCTTTCCAAAAATTGTCCAAGATGAAAATCTTTTTTCAAAGCACGCGTAGATATGCTTTGGCTCTTCAATAGTGATGGAGGTATTTATGTTCTTCTTCTATGTAGGCTTTAAATACTTTAACCTAATGTTGAATTCATCTCCATGCTGTTTGTAGATTTGTTTCGAAGATAGTGCAAAAATTGGAAAAGAGTTTTAGAGATGAGACAGAACAATATTGCAGTGGGAATGCACACTCTGTGACTAATTGATCTTACATGTGAACTCTCTAAGGCATCCCTGTAATTACACTAGAGATGAATCTCTGGATCTCCCTGAAGGGCTTCTAAGGCTTCTCATGAGGGAGGCAGCAGCCCACTGGCTTTTTGTCATGTGGCCTGCCTCTGCAAAAGTAATTTTGCGCTGCTATCCAGATAAGCATGTACTCTACATTGAATCCTAACTATTTAGAAGTAATGAGAAGCTCAGGGCCAATCTAGCAGTGCTGATATATGCAAAAGGTTAGTTTAAGAGCACTGATGCAACTGGTAGACTTCTGAATGGTGTAAATTAGATTATATGCAATATATATTGCTACATAAATTTGGATATAAACTAAGTCTAAGTCTGAAACAGGAAGTGTTTTTGATAGAGCTTATTCAGCCGTTCTTGGGAGTTTGTATGAAAGGGCAGCACAACTGTTTTGCATCAAGAGAGAACTAGACATAATCCTAAAAGAAAAAGGAATAAATATGTCACTTTGATTTTTCTCTCTGCTCCATATTGCTCTCTTGGGTAATGCATTTCACTTTTGCTGTTCCTCGAGGAATAGCAAACAACAGAGGTCAGAATTTAAATTTGCCTAAATATTTTCAAAATGCTTTTCTATTTCAAAAAGGTTAAGTGTACCAGGATACTCTTACTCATAAATGAATATGTATTAGACAGGTCTCCTGTTTCTTCTGTCTTGTACTTTACACAGACAATCAGCAACTCTCCTAAAAAAAGAAATTTTTTATTTGCTCTTTAAATAGATTTTGTCACTGTTAATGAAAAAAAAAGGTTGTGAGAGATAATTAGATATATAATAAAAAAAAGTAGCAACATATTTAGAAAGCATGCCAAAATATACTAATGCAATCTTTCCAGTGTAAATATGTGTGGAATAGCTACTGATTTATAAATGAAACTGTCAAAAATATGGTGTTGTGTTCACTGGCAATCATTATATTCCATCTAGCAGGGGGATGAATTTGGTCATTAGCAATTAGATACAACTCCCCGAACATAAAAATAAAACCAAGTTTGAAGGGATTGGCCAAGTCAAATGAATGACAAAATCCCAAGTGATTTCTGTTACCTCCCAATATGCTTCAAAACTGATATGTGTCTGAAAAGCTGCATCCTTTCACCCCACCCCCCACCACCCACAGATGCTTAGGGAGACATGTCACCTGAGCAGAAGGGCAGCACTTCACAGAGGATGTCAAAGAAAAGGAAATAGCCCCCCAAAGTCTGTCAGAAAATATGGAAGTGCATAGGAAGAGAACAAAATAATGCTTTTTTAAAAAATCATGTCAGAAAAGAAACAGAGTAAGAGTACATTTGAGCATGTGCATGTTGGAGTTAGACACGTGGCATCTGCCAGTAGCCTTCCTATCATGAAAAGAAATTTTTACCATTGTCAAAAAACAATCATGTTCTTTCTACCATCTTTGAAACATCCCATTTTTATTCTCTTTCCTTCTGTACTCCTCCTTCTCTGTCTTTCATTTCTCTGCAGCTAAAGAAAGAGCTAGGAGATAAATAATGTATGAGAAAGGAAAAAAAGGGAATTAGGGTTTATTTATAAGGAACAATAGCTTAATTCATGAAGACATCTTTAAAATGCCTGAGTCTTGCAGCTGGTGGTAAGGGTAAAACCTTATCAGGGTTAGGCATAGAGCCAATATAATAAAGACTCTAGAAGTGAACCATCAATAAAAGAGGATTTTAACACTCAGACACTTGCAGGGCTTACTTTTCTCCTTCAGGCAAGTTTCCCCTTTCCTTCGTTAGCCTGACTCTTCCAGTATTTCTAACCCACATAAATCCCTGCTCCAGCTCCCCACCTCCGGTGTGTTTTGAAGCTTCCACATGGAGGTTATCCTGATACTACACCAGATATATCAGCCTGCCAAATGTTAGCCACACAAGGAAGGCTGGTTCCCTCTCCTTTTTTGGTCACTTACATAAAAGCAAAGAGCAAATGGATGCAAAAGCTGTGTGTTCAGCCGACATGCACTAAAGGGTGACATACTGCAATATTTCGTGTGGTTCATGTAGATTTCTTTGCTCCGGAAATTCTGTATTGCTTTACAAAATACGAATCCTAAGGGGTTGCCATCCCTTACAGCCACTGAACCCCTTCCTCAACATGAGCATCTCACCTACCAGGATAGGCCAGGATATGCCAGGTGCTCACCACACCCGAGTTTTCCTCTCCACCCCCCAGCAACAGCTCTATATTTATACAAACCAGGGGGAATGGTGTCAAGAATCAATTAGTGGGGAATTTCTAAATGCAGAGTTACTTGTTGCCTAGCAGCAGCCCAGCAAGCTGGGCTTGACTGTGATTCATTTAACCCCTATCTAACCTGGGCTGACAGATTATTTTTCATCATCAACTTCCTATGCTTTCTCAGTCAGACTGGTGGGACAAAATGCCTGGAATATTCTCTGCTGTTTTCAGGTGGGTCCTTGCCTCCATTCAATTGACCAAAATTTACAATGGATGGAACCTGTGGTTCTTCATTTCAAAGAAGTCCTGCAGAAGACTTTCCATGATACCAAGCCTCCTTTTTGGAAGAAAGGAGTGGGACTGAAACTGTCTTCCAGAGCTGGACACTGGCCAGTCGCAGGTGTGGTCTGGGATGGACATGACTTCAGAAGGACAGGCAGAGTCTCACCAAGGCTCAGAAAACATTGAGTTTTACTTCTGCTGAAAATTCATGTCTCAGCCTCTGTTCTTCTTCCTTAATAATTAATTCAGCACAGAGAAAAAGATTGTTCATTTGCATAACTAAATTTTTCAGTCACAGCAATCAGCCTATTAATAGAAACCCATCTATTTATCTGTCTATAGACTTACATAAAACACTGTGTTGTCTTTTAAGACATGATATTTTGAAGGTCAGTAGCCCATAAACAACAGATTTGGAGGCAGAGAAATAGCTTGAAGCTCAAATTCAGAATACACTAAACTAGACTTTATAAATAATATATATCAGCCATGGAGAATAAGTCTGTGCTTCACTTTCCAGCACTACGTGAGGAAGAAGTCATAATGGATATTCACAATAACATCAATACCAAATGGGGAAAAAATTGCAAGGAAATTTTTAAAAGCAACTGCATTATGGCTTTATAGTGAAAACAGTGCTGTTTAGTCAAGGTACTAGGCTGCCATGCTAAAACATTTTAGTAATCAATGCAATGGAATTGCGCTGAAAAGTCCAGATACACCACTTCTATTCACAAGATGTCTGGAGACAAATATCTCCATTATGCTCTGTTACCTTCACCCATATTAAGACTTCAAACAGGAAGGTTTCCTATATGACTTCATTTTCAATTAGTTTTAAATAGTCAACTGTTCTTCCAGAATGTCCAAGCTTATTCCTAAAGAAGATTTAGTGACATAGAAAATGTCTGAGCATTTCCTGTTCAGAGTTATGAAGAAATTTCCATACTATACAAATTACACATTTTCTCATTGTAAGCTTGTTTACTATCTTTCACAAGATGACATCTCCTCTTTCTTTATTTTCACCTCCAGCAATCCTATTTAGCTGCACCTCTGTGTACAAGAGATCTGGTCCTATTTGGTTCATATACATAGTAGGTTATGCTAAAAAGATGACATTCCATTTAGGGAAGCACTTCCAAAAGCTACTCTGGATGCTCCATAAAAGAGTAAGACAGATGAAACCAGCCTCTTTCCTTATTCCTGCACATCACCACCTGTCTCCTCCTCCCTTCAAAGTTGAGGATTTTAACTTGGATTACAAAGCCAAGGATTTATTTAGGGCTTTGCAATGTTCAGTCTGGCTTACGCACAAGGTGACAGACAACAGCAAAACTAGCAGGATATATGTAGGAAGACAGGCCAAAGCAGGAGAGTTGAAATCTGAAATGTGTCAGGAACACAGCCCTGCCTGGGGAATTTTTTTTAGGGGAAATCAACACAATGCAAACACGATTGAAAAAAATGACTACTGAACATGCCCTGAAAGCCTCTAATATGAATTTAAATTAACAAAGTCTGAAAAGCCTTTATGTAAAAAGCATGATAAGATGACTGTCACTATTTAAAACCATTTCTTTAGAAGAGTAAAATCAATTCAATCTTCCATGCCAGCAGGCTGAAGTCACATAGAAGTAACAAAATGAAAGAAGTTGAAAGGAAATGTATACAGTATATTTGGTACAGGCATGAGAAGACTTATTTGAACACTTGGGCACAGACACCTCAAACGATTTTTTAAAATCTCTGAAATCTCTAAAATCTCAAAATCTCTGTTTTGACATTGATCAGTCCAATTTCCCACCAATGCATATAACTTTCAGGAGTGAAACATAGACCATTGTTGCAGTAATCTTTTACTTTTGGTAATAAGGGATGAAACTCTGAAGTCTGAATGCAGTTCTTGAACAAAAATGACATCACAATTTGATCACAGCAAAATCTGGTGCTTAGTGAAGTAAGTGACTTATTCAAGTGACCTAAGTTGTCATATGCATAACTCACACGTGTACTAAACAGAATAACGAAATTCAGTGATTTAACAATCCAGGAATATATATTAATATATATTGAGCTCTTTTCAAAGGACACCTGTCTTGATGAGTCGTGATAGCAACTTGCCCAGGTAAATACTCTGAACCATCCAATATTACTGCAACTTGAGCAGCACTGTGAGAGCACCCAGGGGCTCAGCATGGTGCCAGCAGAAATCCCAGTTTGGCAGCCTCCAGCTCTCACTGGGGAGTTTCTGAAAACCAGCAGTAAATAAATAAAGAAAACCCTCCCTGGTTCACTTCCCCAGGTACAGAATGAGGACAGCCACTAATACCAGTTTGACAGGGTTATGTGCATTATCTCACCCACATTAGTGTAGTTAAATCATAACAATAGCTAAGTGAAATCTGTTTCTATTCAGTCTTTTTAAACAACATCTTTTAGAGAGGAATTTGAATAGTGAAGTATATTTCTAGCTGTTAACGTGGAAACATCACTCCTCTCCTTTGCCCACATAGCTGAGGTAAGACACTTATACTGTTTCCAACTTCCCCTTAGACCCAGTGACTCAACTAATTTACTTTTCCACTTTTTTCTTCTCTCCCCAGTACAAAGGGGATAACACTACTTGCAAGAACATGGTTGCAAGGATTCATTCATTAATGACCGCATGTAGTTTGAAAACTTGGAACATCATATAAAATGCAAAGTGCTACATAATCCCACTTCATTCTTCAGTCTGATGCCACAACTTTCAGCAACATGCTCTCCATGTCTTAATGTACCCCTTGTGTGTTAAATGAAATAAGTGAAATATGACACCTAATTTTCCCCACCCCAACAGAGACTCTTTTATCCTCCATCCATAAACTTGTCCAAATTGTTTTGTGTAATTTTCTTCACAGATTAATTTTCTGCTTTTGAGTCACTCTCCACATTTCAGAAATGGTTTGAAACTGCAAACCCCAGGAGGGATTTCTAATTAGAATTTTCGGTTTTTAGTTTAAAAAAGAAAATAATTTCCACATTTTGCTAGTTCCTTAACTGTGTTGTATATTTGGCTTTAAAATATATGGTCTGATAAGTTTATTCTTGTTGATAGGAGAACATATGTGGTTTTAAGTCTAATATTAGAATGAATTAATTTGGTTTTTTAGATGTCATTGCTTTGAGTAGCAACTATTAAAGAAGTAAAATCTGTACTGCCAAACTACAAATGTTACATAAGTTAGAGGTTTTATTTTATTTTTTCCCATTGTGATGGCTATGTTGCTCCACTAATATAGATGATTGCAATAGATGTATTTTTGGTTTTGTTAGCCATAATAAGACAATTAGAAAATTAGATTGCCAGAAAAAGATAAGAATAAGAAGCTGGAAAAGAAAGTTTGCTGTTGATGATACTCATTTTCATATCTTTGCAAAACATTTCCTATGGATTTGTATCTACAGCACACAGTTTTTCTCCATCAATACGTTTTTGATCTGAACTTGTGGAATTACACACCCACTCTTTCTGAGTCATCTTTAAATCTAAACAGTGTTAATTTCAGCTAACTTGAGGAGGACATGTGCTTATTAATGAAGCCCAAGTGCTTGCACTAAGTAACAAGTTACCAAGAAACTTCATTCTTTTCAAGAGCTCTGGGCTCTTGGCAGGCATTTCCTGCATACTCAGTTAGCAATAAAATCTTCAATTAGCACTAGAGGGCATTGGGAAAAAAAAAATAGTGTGCACTGAGATGCAAATGTTTTTAGCAGTGAAAAGGAGAAATTTTATACCAGCCTGCACTACCAACAAACTCTTTTTTTCCCCCTGATATTTACATTTTCAGTGAAGACCTGAAATGTTAGCCACAGGGTCACATTTATGTTACACTAACCTGGAGCCTTGATCGTCTCACTGGAAAAAGGAACAGTTATATTTCACATTTACACATAATTTTTCTTCCCCAAATTTCTTCTCACTTGTATGCATTTTAGATCAGGAGTCAAATATTAAGGACTGAAATATTAAGGGATGAAATAAACCATTAGTGTATTTGCTTTCCCTGTAGTAAAATATGTGTTGACTTCTCAACAGAACTTTCAAAGGGTATGTTTCTGGCTTTTATACATAATTTAACCCAGGCAGGAAGAAAAGAAAAGAACAAAATAAAGTTTAAAGATCTGCTGAGTACACTGGTAAGGAGGGTCCCATATTATGTAAGCTTAGATGTGTATTTGTCCTAATTAATGAGGTCAGGATAAACATAATGAGATTTCTGCCCAACAAGTTAAGGTTTGGAGGAGCTGCCTGAACAAGACAACAACTTTTGCACCTGGAAACCTTATAGGACTGTGACTCAAGAATGTGCAGAGGCTAAGTGCAAGTTTTTTCAAGGGCTGCTCTGTATGAATTTTTATCCATTTTATAATCAGTTAATTGTGGCAGTGATACTGCAAGACTTGGTCCTGCAGAACAGACACAGGCCCTGCTTCTACTGACTACACTGGCCATTCAGTGTCTTCACAGAAGTGCCCTGCAAATTGGGCAGACAGCAGAAAGGTGTGACAAATGCATCAAAGTATAAAAATTGAATGGGAAAATAACTTGAAATAGATTATGATCAATACAGGTTTTAATGCATGTAGGAAGTTGATACTCAGCTGAGTGGCTTCTCCACACTGATAGTATTCATAGTACAGTTTCATAGTATTGCTGATTAATAAGTATTAATTCTTATTCCTTCTTAATAAGTACATCAAGAAACTGTAGCAAAATGGGGCAAAATGTTTGAACTCTCAGGTTCTTAGTTTTTAAAATTTGTCTTTGTATCCCTGAGGGACAGTGTCTACAGCTGTCTCTTTTCACATTTTTGGTAAGGGTCTTTGAGCTTGATAAGGGTCTTTGCAAAAAGAAAATTAGAGTAATAAGTGATTGTCTTTATATACTGGGTAGTTGAAATGCTATTAAAGTAAAGTAATGGTTGTTTAAAGTGTAATGAGAAGGGTTTTGAGAATTTAGAGTTAATTTCATTTAGTTTTGATCTGGAGCTTTATTTTTCTGTTTCAGTGACATGAATGAAATTTTACTTCAGAGCTCCAGCTGAACAAGAAGGGTTTCTTGGAGAGTTAGTGACTCACAGGATACATCTACAATAAATAATTTGGTTTAACACCCAAGATAAAGCTTTAAAAATTAATTTCCATCTGGTCATGATATATCCTGGAAGTAGGTTACAGAGTGTGCAAGTGGGAAGCAAGTTATCTATTAGAGGATTAATGAATCATATGGTGATAATGCAATGTACTTAAGTAGTAATAAAATTTGCAAACACCTCACATATTTTTAGTTTCTATCATAACACTTATAGAGAGTAAATGTGGGTTGAATACCACTTCCACCTTACAGGATGGAAGAGCAAGAGACAAAGACTCTGGTAGTTTGTCAGGCAGTAAAACTGTAGAAAAAACTCAGTGTTTTCACACATTCTAACTATAACTGCTTGCACTGCAACATGAGCAGCTAAATATCTTTTAACAACTAGCCCATTTCTGGGGGATTTCAGAGAACTTTAGAAAGCAATTTTGATTCAGCATACCTGTGTCTGTCACTGCCTAGTTAACCTGACCTATATTAGGTGCAACAAACTTGTATTTTTACAAGATAAGACCTTTGATATGAAAAGCATCCAAAGTCCTCTTCCTATTCTTAAATGGTAAGCTCATTAGATTAAATCCTTTGAATTCTGAATTCTTTCATCATGGTAATGCCAGGAACAGTTGGAGGGTGTGTTCTAACCATTCCCATGGAGGCAAAGCTTCACCTTCATGTAGCATATTTTCAGAAATCATCTGGGACCATAAAATTTAAGGAAGTTGACGTTTGTTAATCTTTAAACTTCTCACAATTATTTAATAGAAGCAATTGATATATGTTAACAAATTTAGAATGAGTTTGGTGTATAAATAAAAAATAAAAATAAAAAGGAATGTCAGTGGGACACACATGCACCAAAGGTTTCACATGTAAACACAGCAACAGGAAAAATCCCACAGATTATGGTCTTCTGCTTTGAGTAACTCAGCATGTGTATCATCATGCATAGTGTGCACTACTGCCTGGGCCTCTGATTCAGCATTTAGAGGCAAATACTGATTCTGGGGTTTCCACTTGACTAGAACCTGCACAGCAGATTAGCATTAAAACTTGAGGTCATATAATCCAATTATAATGTGCTTGGGTGACCAGCAGATGATTCAGGAGAACCTATGCCTTTTCCTCAGCAGCTACTGCAAGCAGACGTACCCATGACACCTCAGGCATATCCTGAAGCTGCTCTTGCTCAGAGTGTTATTTCTTACAGACAAGAGTATTGCTCAAGAAAAACTGGACAAAACGGACTTCTGCTGCAAATAGGCACACATCCTTCTGGCTCAGCCTTCCTCCTCACCCTCATCATGTGGGTGTGCTCCGCTCCTGTCCCACGTAAAGCCCTCACTTTTAATGCCTGCAGGACACACCTGTGCAAGTGACTTGTGGGTGATCCAGTACACCTCAAAGGAAGAGTCTGGAGAACCTGAAGGCCACCAGAGAAAAGAGCAGTGATTTTTACCCTTCACACAAGCTCCCATCCTTGGGCTCTAAGGTTCTGAGAAGGAATTATGTGAGGCAGGCAGGTCCCTAAAACCTGGGCCATGTGGTGCACTCACAGGCTGTGTGTGGTACACAGGTCCTTCAGCTGGTGCCTCAGAGGGAGCATTGGAAGAACCTTGCTGAAATATCCCTAATAGCCACGTTGGCCTGTGGGAAATGGATCAGGCTGATGCCATCTGTGGGAGGAGGAATATGGGGATGTAATGAATTTGATTATGTGGCTGCTTGAAGGGCAGATGCCAAAAGGCCCTCAAAGGGCTTATCCCCCTGCAAGGGCCACTTCATCGCCACTAAAGCATCCTTGCAGAGCAAACTGAGTGGAAAGGAAACGACCGTGTTATAAGAAACTCCCTGAACAGTTTATTTTGCTGATATTATCTGAGGATACCTTTGCTCGTTTTTATCTCCTTGGAAAATGTATCTTTGTATATTGGATGAAGCATGTATAAAAACATATATATTATTTATATATAAGCCTTCTTTGCTGAAGCTTTTTTGCTTCCCTGGTTTTTCCTCAGCTTGATTTTTTATTTTGTTCTTAGAAGGAAAAGCAATAGCACGTTTATTGAATTTTAATCTGGATGGGATTTGTGTGTTACATTTTGCTATGTTAGAAAAAGCAGGTAATTCAGTAATTGAAAGTTTAAATAAATAAACAAAAGCATATTGCCTCTACTGAAATAAAATGAACATTATCAGTAGAACCAAATCTCTTTGGTGTTATTCTGTCTCTGAAGGAAATCCTCAATAGTTTTTAGTATTCAAGTGATTTATTTCCCTGTGATAAGGAATAAATGTAATATTTACACTTTTGACCTTGGTGAACATTCTGTCTCGTTTTATCAACTTGTCTCATTATATAAATTCTAAATGTATTTCCTCCTCCTTGCGCATTAACATGTTATTTAGGAAAACTGCTGATTGCTTATGATTTCTAAAGGAGGGATTGCTTATGATTTTTAAAGGAGGGAAGATTACTGCTATTTTTCAGGTTTGGACAAGTGCCAGCTTATTAACTTCCCCTAATGTAAACTTTTTCTACGTTCATATTTTAACCTATTTTTTCCCTTCACATGTGTTTTGCCACTCTATTCTTCATGTGCATCTCCTTTAAGATGTTTTGAGTAACTTTTTCAGTAAAAACTTTTTATAAAGTCAGGTAGTTTTAAGGCTGTATGTTCACATCTAATTTTTTAAGTTATGGTTCTCATCACCTCTCTTCCAGATCAGTAATACTGTAAATAAAGCTATTTTATAGAGTTTAGTTTAGATCACAATCGGATTCATACTCAACACATGCATACCTAGGATAAGGACATGTAAAATCCCTTTTGTCCTCTAACATTCACTTACCAGCTAAAGCAACAACAATTCCTTATATTTTCCTGATCTTGAACTAAGATGCTGTTAAGAAAGTGCCACTATGATAACAAGTTACATGCCAGCATAGCGGGAGGCTGTATCCAGGAGACCTGAACATACAGATTTGATGACCACCTCTGTTTCCAGCTGGGTCTTCCCACAGTCTACTCCCAATAAAGTTAAATGTACATATTGCTGGAAGCCTGGATTCCCAGTTTTTTGAATGCAGATGTTTTGGAAGTCTTTGTTTTCCAGTCCTCTAGAAATTTGGCCTGAGTTCTTAACACTGTATTAAATCAGACATCAAATATCCAGGTCTGATTTTTTTACTTTGCCAAAACTCACTCACTTGAGTGAGAAATGGCAATATATTTATTATCTATGTTCATTATCAGGTATTCAGTGAGATGAGGGATCAGGGGCTTTTGTTCACATACCAATAATTTAGAGATAAAACCCAAAATTTCTCTTCTCTACTAAGACTAGGTCTGCATTTAGTCAAAACATATTTGATATTGATAAAGACCTGTTCCCATTGTGAAATTTGTGTAGTAACTTGAAAAGGAATTAAAAAAATGATGAAGTATTAATTTAATTTAATTAGCTGATAAGATTTTACAGGGAGAAGATAAAAGTCAATCCGCTTAATTCCTTATATTTGAGAAAAATACACTGCATAGAGACTCAAGGCATGCCTTAGAGTTCAAAATCAGACTCTCAGGCCAGATTTTGGAATAAATTCCGAATTTATGGCTTTTAGTAGGCTCTGTATTTAGTTTGTTAGGAACTTGTTAATTCATATGAAAACATGTTAAAGCATAAAAGAAATAGCTAAAATTGAAGCTATATGGCTGTCATAAAAGCACCATTTTAGCTATAATTTTCCTATGCTATCAAGAAGCTGGAGAAATTTTGATTATGGAGGCTTTTTCCCCCTGTGTTTGGAGATAAGTTCAAGACTACTAGAAATCATAAATTACTGTCATAAATTATTAGAAAGAAATGTTTCTGTGCATTCATCCATCTATGCACTACAATGCCCTAAGTATTTATTGATGCTTACATATTCCAATCCCAAAAGAGTACTTTGTAACAACACTTGAGTCTTCAGAGGACGTGCAAGGCTGCAGAAACCACAAACTGAATGAGAAGTGTCTGAAGATATGTGCTTGAATTTAGTCTTTTAATTTTTTATTATTTTTTTTAGGCCATGGGCTTAAGAAATTTTTAAATTAGGGAAAGACAGAAATACCTTACATCTCTACATGATCAATTATAATGGCCAGATTCTGTGACAGGATCTTCAAAAAAACAATCTACAGAACAAACACAATTGATGAGAGAGAAAATGAGTTTAGCAAGCTTGTGCATCACCGTAAACAATGTTTGGGTTTAAGCTTCTTAGTTGTAAATAAAGAGACATGATCTTGCAGCCCCTGTCAGCTTCATCACAATATTATATATAACTGCTAGACCACAACCTTCCACAGCAGATGATATTTTGTTTAGGATTTGTGAGCTGTCAGTCTTATTAAAAATCATGGATGTGAGCTGTTTTTTCTTCAGGCCCAACAACACATCATTGTCCTAACAAAAATGCAGCAACATTCAGTTTGTAAGTGGCAAAGTGGCTGTTTAAAAAGTAAACATTTTATGAAACACCAAGGTAGGAAACATCCATCCAACAGAGACAAAAATTTTAAGTTGTTTTGAACTGATGCAAGCTGGGGATGCAATGGTTTGAGCAGTGAGGATGGATTGCAGGATGAGTACCAAAGAACAGGCCAAATAGCCAGGCTTTGTCTTTAGTGTTTGAGAGAAACAAGTTTCAAATCACATATGGCCCTGGCATTACCTTAGCCTTTCTAGGTATAGGCCAGGACAGCACCAGCCTCAGCATGGTGTGAGTGGTTTTGGTTGACTAGAGGAAAAACAACACAGTATTTGTTGGGTACCCCAGACATACAGTAACTGAAAGATTTGCTTCCTGATAAAACACAAAACACATTTCCTCAGTCTCTAATTCCATCTCTTTAGAATGTTAATTTACAGTAATTTTTCTTAATACAAGACTATAATGGTGACTGTAACAATGGCTTCGTGTTTCAGTGAATACCACCTTTGTCTTGTACCATATTCAATCTCTCTGGATGATGTTTTATTATGCATATTGACAGAAGCCAATGTCTGTTTGTTATTTCGGTTTTATATGTTATCAAGCTTGAACAAAGAGAAATTAAGTTGTTAGCTCTTTTATGATGCAGTTTGGATTTGAAAAAGAAAAGAGAGGAAAGTAAAAAGGGCCAAAACCCCACAACAAATATATATAACAAGCAATAGGAGACTGACTATAGCTCAAAGAATGAATAACATTTGCAACACAATAGAAATGGGAGGAAGCTTTATATGGGCATTGAATTCAGAAAAAACTCCAACCATTTACAGAAAGAGATTATATGTTCTGGAGGACTTCTGGGACAAAATAAAGAGGAACACTGAGTGCAAAGTCATGTCAGGTGCAGGGATGCATTCCAAAGATTTAGTTGTAAACTGAGTGCTTGGGGAAAGACCTCATCAAGTGGTTCAGCCAGAACAGTCAGCGGTAGGCCAGGCAGAAGCAGCCTGTGGAAGGACCACACTGGGAAATGCAGCAGCAGAAAGTGTACCACAGAGTTGGCACGTAGTAGTATCTCATTGACAAAAGCCGAGAGCCAATAGCTGGGACATGCAAGTGGCTCTTTGAGAACTGGAATTGCCAGGTGCTGAGCCATGGAGAAGAAGGTTGTTCCTCCATCTGTAAGGTAAAAAGGCTACACATGACTCCAGCATCCCCAAATTGCCACAGTTAGTCAACTCAATACTGCTAAATAGCAGATAGGATCACTCCAGGCAGCACTGAAAAGGGATTCTTTTCTTGTTTGAGAAAAGGTTACTCACTAACTTCTAGGGCATGGAACAGTTTGTTGTGCAATTAAGATGCCTTCAAACACAGTCACTTTTAAAACAAACTAACTACAGTTGTCCCTTTATAGCCTCCATATGCAAGGAATAAAATATTTTCTCTTAATTAACCAAGTTACTTTCTGTTTTGCAACTGCAAGGGAAAACACTTGCTAAATTGGCTTAGATTATGTTTGTTGCATTTTATTGGACTTTTAAAATGTTACTTTAATAACCACTTCTTCTAAAAACTGACTGCAGCATCATCTGAAATTAATGCGGAGACAATGTTAATGGTATTAATTATTTTCTCTCCAAAGAACACTGAATTTTTTCCAAACAAAAAAGTTGCTATCCAGCGTACTGGCAAGCTACTGATGGTGATGAGTAAATGAGAAACCCAACCTCTACAAAAGCAGCAAGACAAGCAACACACAGTATTTGCTGATGTTTACCTGCCAGGGCATCCACATTCTGTTTCCTTCAGATTATACCATACTTACAGTTTTGTGAAGGAAGCATACTCAGTCCTAGTCAGAAAACTTGCCTGCTCATATGTATCACATAAACAGAACAGTTAAAAGTAGTAAAGTTAAAAGTAGTAAAGATAGAGTGGGAAGTCCTATTTTATATATGCTTTACAGAGATTTAACTATTTACTGAATGGCAGTGAAGGCTTCTTGATAATCTATAGTCCCTATTAACCAAGTAGACCAGCTTTTAAAATGTTGCAGAGTAAGAGGAAGAAGAGTTGTACTATGTTGCTTGCTGAAAGTCTTATTAATGATATTCATTAACAGAGAAGGCAATAACCCATAATTTACACATTTTAAAATGCAGCTGTGGAGCCTGAGTTTATTTTTCATTCTGTCTGGTGCTTTATCAGGAAGAGAATGAAGAGGATTTGCAAATGCGCCAATACTTCAACACATGGTATAGAAAAAAAGCCCTGAGAAATTGTAGATCTCTCAGGTCTCAACTGAGTTTCAGCAGACATTGGGAGTTGCTGTTATAATCCACCTCCTACACTTCTGCTTAATGAACTGTTGCAGGAGATACAAGCATATCAACTATCAGATACCAATGGCATTCAAGCACTACATCTACTTTCATAAAATCCATTCCATAATATATTCTCTATTCAGTAAAGTCTCTAAAGTATAAAAGATATGGATATTACTTATGCACCAATGGAAACACATTTAGAAATTAAAATTCTGCTATATAACTGAGAAAAGTTACAGAAACACCAAAGATTTATGAAAAAGAAATAAACAAAGGAAAAGTTAGCATTACTCTAAAGATTTATAAGTATCATATATTCAGTAAAGCATGTTGTAAAATGAAATGATCCAACATCAACAAAAAACCAATGAAGCTCTGGTACTTTTACACAAAAACTTTTGTCTTAGGCTTTGTAGTTTGGTTTGGGTACATTTTTTAATTTGTATAGTGTTGTCTCTTGAATCAGTCATTGAGGGAATATTTCAAAGAGTTTTCACTTGCCCTCACAAGAGCAGAATGAGCAACAGGAGCATTTTTGTGACCCATCACTTTTTTTTTAATAAGTGCCTTCAATAGTTGCTATTTTTCCTGGAGATAAATGTAAAATGTCTGGAAAGATGTAGCATAAACAGGAAGCATTTTATGTAACAGATGAATGTTTTTATCTATTCTGATGTCCTCTAGTACATCATGCAGATTAAAACCTGTATAAAGCATGCAGTGAAAATCAATTTATGCATGCAGGTAAAAGAACAGAACCGTGGTAGCTGCAGTGAGAGGTGGGCCACAATATAATAACCCATTCAGAGACAAAAAGTTTTTACTGTGTGGGTGCAGGACTCAAGGTAGGACTCTTGAGAACAGGCAGCCACCCTTTCTCTTGTAGGGTCTGCATTAGTAAGAATTTTAAGATATTTAGTCTTGCCAAGCAGCTTTTTCAAACCCAGCATTCTCAGGCTCATATTTAATATTTATTGCTGAAGAGAGGACATTGACTGAGCTATCTGCACTTGTTGTGCAGGAAGAAGTGGGCAATACCCTTATTTGGCTCTCCTTTTTTGATGTTATGAAAAAAGAAAGACAATAGAGCTATCATGGCCTTTATGGAAATTTTTCTTCCCTTAACCTGGGCAGATGGGTGTCTTATACCATATAATGCATCCACCATGACCATCCTGGGAGCCAGGGACAAGGAAGATGTGCTGCCCATTTAATATCCAGGTTGTAAAAATCCAGTGTTGTGTCCGTGATCCAACATATTCCAGCATCTGCAAGTTCCAGACAATTGTCAAATCAGTGTATTACCAGAAAGGGCTATGTTTGGGTCCATTCATGCTTTAACTTGGGGTACAAGTCAAACCACACCCCAGACTTTACAGTTCAATACAGTGCCAATTGAAAAATAAAAGTTTTCTGTCCCAAACACAAAATTCCCATGTTCTTTAATCCTCAGAGTAGTGTCTTCATCATATGTCAAGCTTTTTATTAAAATCTGTTCTGAATTGGTTGTTGTGGGTTTTTTTTTTTTTGCTTTCCCCTCTCCCTTCCCCTTCCTCCCAATTTAATTTTAGGCAACGGCTATGTGAGGCTTCTGATGTGATGCTATTTTTCTGACATATAGAAATCCAAGGAGAATTTTGGTAGACCTTAATAAAGGTGGATTATTGATATTGTGTTGTTCAACTGAGTCTTCTTTCAGGGCTTTTATTGTGGATCACTCTCATCACACAGGGACAATGAAACAGATGTGTCTGAGGAGCTTGCATGGCCAAACCCACTTCAAGTATCAGAAGAAATCCTAAGAGTCACAAATGGAGGTCTGGTGTCAGAGGACTGAACATTCACAATTCTTTCCATGAGGACAATGAACGGATCATGCAGGAAGGAGTGCAAAAAAGCCCTTCAAAAATCTAAAATCAAACCCAGAAAAGTCAAACCCCATATAAAAGGGAAAATTTATGGTAATATTTACATTTTTCAAAGAACATACAAACAGGAAAAAAACCCCACTGCTCTTAGAAGTCCAGTTATTTGGCTATCACTATTATGAGTTGTACATAGTACATAATGTTCAGCAAAAAGTTGGATTAATAGCTGTGTTGAAAAAGAAACTGTAACTTTTGCAGCATGATCTGCAGCCCCTCTGTCACAAGTTTTAAGGAAACAGAATGTTCAGAAACAGCTGCCATGAAAAATTGAAATATTGAACTGAATGTTTGAATTTGAAATGCTGTTCTATACTGTAGACAAGATACTGTGATTTGCATATGGTTATTGAGAGATAGCATAATATAATAACAATAATTTGAATTCTACCTACAGTAATAAGACAACAGCTATGGAATAAATAAAAAAAGGAAGAGTGAAAAATAAAATTTTGCAGAAATTGATATAGGTTTGCAGCAACAAATACATATTTCCTCTACTACAGTACTTGATTAAATAGTGGAAAGAGATTACATAAATCAGTCAGAGAATACAGTGAAACCTTCATCGGTCCCATGATGCAGATGACTATTGACCCATAGCTACAGTGCATTATGTTTATTGCACCTTCCAGCTTTACTTAGTGGTTTGAACTTTCAGAATAGATGAATCTGGGCACAGAAGGCATTAAAAATTGACCATCTGGAAATCCACCACCATTTCAGCTGTGTGTAATGTAAGGAAACACAGCAACGTGCTGTTTGGAATAGGTTTTCAAAGTCTGCAGAACATTTCCTCCAGAACTGTTGGCAGTTCTTGATAAAGAAATAAATGCCAGCAGAATAAAAGAAATTACGATGGGAGCTGTAAGTGATGCTGCAAAGAGATGGGCTGCTTCTGGCATTTAGAGTTACCTGGCACTGCAATATAAAACAAAAGCATCTTCATGGCACAATAGAGTTTCAGGATTCTGTAAGACTATGGGGGTTTACTTTGGGAAGTTCAGGAGGGGAAGATGCTGTAGAATAAGAACACGTGTGAAATAATCCTTGCAGACTATGTTTAAATTTTTTTTTTCATTTATGATGATCTATACCCTGCCTTCAGGCAGTGGAAGGAAATATATTGAAAAATCTATGTATTCTGAAGTAGTAGCTCTGCGTTTGTTTTGGTGTAAAATGAGAGCAGAATTTTGTCCTCTGCCCTCAGGCATATGACTGTATCTTCATTCTTGTAGTTTCTATCCCCATAATACTCCATGAAAGCTGTGTGGAGTGGCTTGAAGCTTTGTGATCTGGTTAACAATACAATACAAGAAAAAAAAAAAGGCACAAATATAAGTATGAGAGAATGATTTCTTTTCCTTTATGTTTCTATTGTGTTTCAGAGAAGAAAGAAATTTCCTTCCACCAGGAGGGAAATTGCTTTGTGACTAAAATGGTATTAGACTGTCTCCTATGAATTTTCTGAAAGCACAGAAGAGTAACAGCAAGAAAGAGCAAACAAATACTGCTGTGTGAATAGATTTGAAAATAAACCTTATTTTACAACATGTATTTCAGAAGTTCTGGAGCCAGAAAGAATTGCTAGATACTGTGCCTAGCAACAGGCCTTGGACATTTCTTTAAGCAAATCCTGTTTAATTAAAACTTAAGAACAATGACAACCCAGTCTTGACTTAGAGTATTAACAATTCTCTAGAACCTGCTGCACTATTTCACAAATGGTTCCAAAGTCAATTTGCTTTAAAGTCAGAACTCCTCACTTGATCTAGCTTCAATTTCCAGGTATTTTTATTTCATTTTGGATTTGAGTAAAGGTTTTGATGCTGTCTCTCACAGTATCCTTCTCGACAAAATGTCCAGCCCTCAGCTGGATAACTGTGTTACATGATGGGTGAGCAACTAGCTCACGGATCAGGCAGGAAGATGAATGGGGTGACATCAGACTGGTGACCTGGCACTAGTGAGGTTCCACAGGACCCCATTGTAGGGCCAGTGCACTTCCGTGTCTTCAGAAATTACTTGGACACCGGACTAGGTGGGATACTAAGTTTGTCAATGATACAAAACTGGGAGGAGCTGTTGACTTGCTTGAAGGATGAGGCCTTGCAGAGAAACCTGAACAAATTAAAGGGCTGGGAAATCATCAACCATAAGAAGTGCTGGATTCTGCACCTGAAACAGGGCAACCCTGGGTGTACAGACAGACTGGGTAATGAGAGGCTGGAGAGCAGTGCCATGGAAAGGGACCTGGTCAATGGCAAGTTGAACATGAGCCATTGTGCCCTGGCATCCAGGAGGGCCAAGCATGTCCTGGGGTGCATCAGGCACAGCATCACCAGCTGGGCAAGGGAGGGGATTATCCTGCTCTGCTCTGAGCTGAGACGGCCTCACTTCCAGTCGTGGGAGTAGTTTTGGGTGCCACAATACAAGAAAGATATAAAATTATTAGATGGTGTCCAAAGGAGGCCAACAAAGATGGTGAAGGTCCTTGAGGAGAAGTCATGTGAGCAATGACTGAGGGCATTTTGTCTGTTCAACCTGGAGGAGACTGAGAAGACCTCATTGCAGTTACAACGTCCCCATGAGGGGAAGAGGAGGGGCAGGCACTGATCTCTTCTCTGTGGTGACCAGGCACAGGACATGAGGGAATGATTTGAAGTCATGTCAGGGGAAGCTTAGGTTGGATATTAAGAAAAGGTTCTTCAACCAGAGGGTGATCAGGCCCTGGAACAGGCTCCCCAGGCAAGTGATCGCAGCACCAGCCTGACAGAGTTCAAGAAACATTTGGACAGTGCTCTCAGGCACATGGTGTGATTCTTGAGGCTGTCCTGTGCAGGACTCCATCCTTCTGGGTCCCTTCCAACTCAGCATATTCTGTGATTCTGTGAAATATCATATAATTTAGTATGTAATAAAGAACATCTGCTTACTGCACCACCATATTCATACCAACAGAAACAAAAACATCACAATAATGGCAATCCTGGGCATACTAAGTGAAAACGATATAGTGGGATAGAATTCAAACCACGGTCCTGACTTTTTTTGAGAATATTGAAAAAGGTTTTAATCACCCATCACACAGGCCTATGTGCGCTATATACAACATTTTCTAAGACATGATTAATTTTTTAAGTACACAATAAAAACAGAGGATAAAATGTTTTACAAGGATGCCCTTGCACATAGGATGTGATTAATATATGATGAGGGAATCAGTTGTCTCTTTGAATGTCCAAACTGGGGCTTCCTGAAAACTCTAGTGTTGTCAAGGGAAAAATTAAGATTAATATTACTTGAAGCAGAGTATTTGACTGTAGTAGATAGCTAACTCTGCCCTTGTCTGTATTGATAAAAGTCCCCTGGACCTCAAAGGATCCATACAGTCAATGTCAAAGTGGATGCTGATATAAATAAGCATCCTAAACTCCTCATATCTGTCTCCATATAAGTGTCCGTGACAGCATGAACACCCCAAATCATTACTGGGTTTGTTTATTGAGTAGAAAAATGTATTTTGTAGGAAACTGATCTGGGCTTTTTAGCTGGCTGCCTTTGTCACTTTGACAAAGAGCTGCGTATTCAGTTGATACATATTTGATTCTATAATGAACTTCAAGTTACCTAAAGTTTCTTTAAAATGAGATAACTCTTTGGAATTCATTCTACCCAGTTCAGTCAGGAACTATTTATGTGCTTTTTATGTTGCAATCAATAAAGTAGCATTACTTTAATATAGTGTTGATATGATAAGAATTAAAATAGTCAGGGCTTTGGATATACTGCCTGAACCTCACGTAAATGTACGATTTAAACTACAGACAGGACATGAAATACTACACCAGACACCAAGTTCCATAGAAGAATATTCCCACAATTTCTGTTCAAATCTCATGTGAGACAACAAACTATTAGGGAGATATAATCATAACTGGCACTCTAGGGATACATTATTATGAGACTCTTGTCCCAGGCAAAAGCTGACCCAGGCAGAACATGCATCAGGGGACACGGAGAATAGGCACCTTGGTAGCAATAAGAGTAAGCATAATCAGGTATAACAAATACTGAAATTGTCAAAATAAAATTGCTGATCCTAAAACTGCATGTCTACTATGAAGTAAATAGGAAAAAACACCCCACTGTTTGTAATCTATGTAGAAGAATTTTACAGCAGTGTTATAGTTAACTAAAATTATCCTCTCTTTTGATGTCTCGAAATGTAAGTGATAGCTCATGTACATTTTAAGTAGGTCTTTGTGGGGCAAGCTGTTATTGCAATAAAGAAATATAGTTTGAAAAGCTTCCTCTTTCATACACTCAAGATTTCTATATTTTAGACATTTGAATGCACCTTCAGTACCATGTGACTAGCTTTGCACAGTGATTGAGGGTAAAAACCAGATGATAATCATCTGTGTCTCTCCACACTATTATGAACACCAGGGCTTTTGGAGACTTATATGAATCCAATACTATTAATAGGAGCAACCACTGTATAAGTTTCACTTTGACGAGAAAATGGTCTCAGGAGCATTTCTAATTTGAACTGTACTAGTGTGAGATGCATAATAGACCTTCCAAAGTACTTGCATCCCACAATTCTGTGTCAAAGGAAATGCAGTACTTCAACCCTTTATCTCTCCCACTGAGAACTGAGTCTGCCTTCTAGTTAAACAAATACATACTGAAACTCTTGGGCAAGATACAGTGTGAGTTTGAGGAAGGAGCAATTAGGAAACATAAGACTAAAATGATCCTGTTCCTGGATGATGATGCTAGTTTTTCTTGTGAAAATGTAAAAATGGGTGTGTTCAGTTTTTTCCCCATTCACCAGTGAGCTCTACTCCCAAAAATCTTGTCAAATAAATCAAATAAGATTTTCTGTTCAGTGTTGCATTTGATATCCTCTTTGGAGAGTGAAACACAATACATCCTGCTCTTGTCCATGTCCTTCTGTTTTGACAACATCCTGTATTTTGTCCAGATGTTGTGCAAAACACTTTACAGTAGGGAAAAGCAATGGCATGAAGATACTGATCTCCAAATAGTCCTTCTGACAAGATTGAAAAGCCATGGCTGAAGCTGGAAGACAGGAATAGTTTTCACTTAGTACCTATTTTCTAAAAAAATTTTTCTTCTTTCCCTTCCCTTCCCTTTCTGTTAATGGATTAGATATGCACTTTTATTGATGTAAAGAAATACAACAATGGTTTGGTATCTTATCAGCATATCATAGCTTGATATTATCTGATTTTGTGAATTTCTTACACTTTAAATCAAGAATTTACCTATGGACCAGTACCCTTACATGAATAAAAAGCAGGATAGATTGCATGCCTGAGTATGTGCTACAGTTATCAATTTAATTAAAAAGTTATCTTTTACTTCTACATAAATTTATAAAATACTCTTAGTTGTCAATCACTACTTGTTTGTCAGCTGTCTTTTACTGGCTTGGGTGAATGCATGAAAATGAAAAAGCTACTTTATTTGGACTGAATCACATGTCATGTTAAATTAGGAAAGTTGGCTGCTATGGAGGAAACATTAATTAAATCAGGGAGAACTGTGTGCGCAAACTTTGAATGCATTTAGAACTGCTCTAGGGTAAAAAAAACAAAATGAGAAAACAATCCCATCCTAAATTATATTCAGAAAGCTGTAGCTAGAAGCAGACACAGTCACAGGCAGAAATCTGCCAGCTTGATACCAGTTAGATACCAGCTTATTACTAAAAGGATTTTGTGTTCAATTCCCCAAAGCTTTTACAGTTGCTTGATTGCCAGATGTTCAGTGGGTGTTCATGGCCATATGAAAGAAAGACATTACTATATATATATATATATGTATATATATATATGCATATTTGTAGTAGGAAGGATCAATGTATCATTGTCATATATTGCATCTTTTTTTAATACTCTCAGATAGTAGGGTAACAGAGGGCTCTTTCCCTATTTTTTTTGAGCTTTTTTCTAGAAATAAAACTTATTTTAAAAGGAAATATCTCTGACAAATCCATAGGTTCCTTTCAACCCCATAAAAGACAAGTGTCTTGATTCCAAGCAAGTTCCTGCTGTCAGCATCCTGTAAACAACATAACTCACCAGGACCAGTGTGTTATGGCCAGTGTAATGAGGAAAGACTATGATTTATAGGACACGAAGAATGAATGACCCTGTTGTTTTACAATGATACCTGTGGAATGAAACATAAAAAAGGGAGAGTACCAAGACAGCTTGAGCTATTGCAAGTGTGCAGCATTTAAGTTTTCTCTTAATATATGGGCACAGTTCAACTGCTAAAAAAGCACATCATGATGAAGGTGGAGATCATCAAAGATTTACATTCAAAGCCAGCATGTAATTAAACTGGAGCATTCTCCAAAATTTACAAGTGATTTAATGTCTTTGCTGTTCAATCATGAGTAATAAAGGAATTTAACAATATTGATTTTCCCCCCAAAATATCATTGTTTTTATACTTAGACTAATTTTTCTTGTTCAATCTCTTCAAGTAAAGGGTTATATTGAACAGAGGTCATATTTAATCAGAAAAACAAGAATACCAAACTAATACCAAACCCCAAATCCTATATACCAGCCAAAAATTTCACTCTGGACATAGAAATAACTTCCCACTATTTTGGGGACACTATAAGTCATCTTTCTTTCTTGCTTTCTTGCTTTCTTTCTTGCTTTCTTTCTTGCTTTTCTTTCTTTTCTTTCTTTCCTATCTTTCCTTTCTTTCTTTTCTTCTTTTTTCTTCTTTTTTTTTTAATTTTTTTTTTTTTTTTTTTTTTTTTTTTTTTGGTGTTAGGCACGTCAGAATTTGCCAGAAAAGAATTTCAGATAATTCTTAGTGCATTGAAAAAGGATCAAACTTGTGTATCTGAAAACATATTTTAGCTATAGTAACTTGCACTAGACCTTTAGGTTTTTATTTATATCTCCCCCCAGGCTTTCATGAAATTTTACCATTAAATCCCAAACCCATCATTTCTCTTATAAAAAAATTTCTGCATTACGGAGTTCATTTAGTTGACTCTTTCTGGAAAGACTAAGATGAGATGCTGAGATGCTGTGTTGTGCAAATTATACAGGAAGGAACCAGTCATACAAACCAGGTCCTAAGAATAATAATAGAAAAAAATGGTATAAATAATTGTTCTACATTGTGGTTTTTCATATGTCCCTGCTCAGTATGACTAAGGAAAAATCTCTCATGGTCCTATATTGCTAAGAATAAATTTCTCTTCCAAAGACTTGCATTTGTTTATTCAATTGAACATTTTAATTAAGAAAAAATGCAGCAAATGAAACATCATACATACATTTAAAAAGGACACTTGAGAAAAACGTATGGTTTATACACAAAATATGAGGAAAATAACAGAAGTAAATCTACATATGGATTCTGATATGTTGCTTTACTTTCAGCATGACATTTTTGAATGTTTTTGTACAGAAGCCATCACACTGTGTTACCAAGAGATGTTATGACCACTCCCTGAAGGGAAGGGTATCCCAGGTTCTTGTTTATAGATCCCTTTGGATCAGAGTTGATTAAAGTGAAATGACACTGAATTATTGCTGTTTGTGCATATATGTATGTAGGATTTATTTTAAAATGATACGGTTGCAATAGAAGGTAGGTATGTATCCATGTTGATTATTTATTTTTCCTATCAGAAAGGAAAAGAATAAAAGAAAAATGCATGCTGAAAAGTAACATAGAAAATAAATGAAAAATAAAGGATGTTCCTAAGGGTAAACTCTTCCTGAATGAAAGTAACAAAGCACCGAAAATAAGTTACTTATCTTCAGTTTTCAGGAATAGTCTAATATTTACCAAATGAAATTTCCTATTTGCAGCCATGAGATCTGCAAATCAAGATTTCTCTCAACCTATATGTTTTTATTTCATTTCTAGAGTAGTCAGAGCAGGGATTTTAACCTTAGTGAAGTATTAGGAGTGTCATCAAAAGCTTGAAATTCATAATTTGTTTTACTGGGTACCAAAATGGTATTATTTGCTTCTTCATTATAAAAGCTAAGAAAGAGTTAGTAAGGGGATATTTTTTAAAATAATTAAATCTCCTGTTAATTGAAAAATATCTGTAAACCTTTAGGAAAAAGCTCTTCTCTGCTTCCTGCAATATTTGTTGTTCAAGATAAATTATGTAAGCCATGACAAAACTAAGCAGAGCTCATATCTTGATTGGAGTCTCCATTGTGAAGGAAGCTTTAAACAATAATACTTTGCAGATCTTACAAAGCCATGGAAATATAGTGGCATGAAGCCTCTGGCAGTGGTTGAAAAGTCCAGTGATCCCAACACCCTATGGTATGAAAAGCAGTCTGTGTAATGAGCAGAGTTGCCTCAGTTCAACGGGGAGTGAAATCAGCGCCTTGGTACTGGGAGAACATCTCTAACGCCTGCAAATCCTCTATTGCCACATTATTCATTTCCCTCCCTAAAAACACTCTTACAGCTGCTTCATTCACTCTGCCGAAAGTCTCTTCTCCAGATGGTGTGGGTGGCCTACCAGAGGATGTTGCCAAATCAGATTCTGTTGCAAGAGGCCCAGGGCTGAGAAAAACATGAAAGAAAATTCGGTCTCCTCTGAAAATGTGGAACACCCTTGTGAAGGACACAGAAATACTTTTTTTCAGGGGGATAGTTACTATTCTAGTCTGGAGAATAAAGACATCAGTGAAGGGTTACAGCAGTTAATTTTCTCTTTGCTCTTGTTTCTCAAAGTTTGTGTAACTACTTACTCCCATTGGGTTAGATGAACTGGAGCTGAATAGATGGAAGTGATCTTGTTTCTTCAGCATCTGTTGGTCTGTGGGGATAAAACCTTTTGGCTTCAGTAGAGATATTGAGGCCAGCTCTGCTAACCTGTATCCTGTGCAATTGCACTCATGCTAGCAAGAGCAAGCAAGGTGCCTGCTCGGGAGGACAGCGATGCCGATGCTTGGTTATGCAATACTTGGGGAGTTTTTTCACTTGCCATAGTGCATACAGCTGGGAAGGCTATTCATTAACACTGTTCCTTTCAGAATCCCTCTGAACTCAGGATGTCTCTTCTTTTTGGAGTGGTGAAAAAACAAGTGCACTATTATTACAGTTGTTGACACTGTCTTTTATTGGCATGAATAGAGATTATTTGGACAGCAGCAGTAAATGATGTGCAGTAAATCCATCAGGCCAAATTGGCAGAGATTATTAACTAAAGAGACAAGAGCGTTTTTCATCTGAAAATAAAAGCACACAATGTGGTAGCTATTGTTGTTGTTTGCATAGGGAGACCCTTTTCATGGTTTTGGTCCCTGAACATGAGAGGGGGAGCATTTAATTGCGGGATGCCTTTTACAGAACACACACTTTAAAACAACAAACGCTTGTCCTAGTAAAACAAATGACAGTTTCTGTAATTATTTTTTCATGTGCCACTGAATGCTCAAATAAGGAACTCCTTATTTTCTGCTACAAAATATCCATCTAGTGAATATCCCAGCTCCTAGACTTCAGGTCATAATGTTTTTTAGTAAAATATGCAGTGTCCTATGATTTGTATATTAATTTATTGCTGGATTTTACTAATCTTTGATACAAGGGGGACCTTGCTGCAACACTGGGAATCTACTTCCAGACAACTCCTATTACGAAATGAAGGAGCTTGGTTAAATAGAAAAGAATCTGCCAGAAATCAGGTCTATTATTCATTTAACTGCATGAGCTGCTGGTTTTCCCTCTTTTCTAACTTCCTCTGGGTTTGGAACCTGCTTCAAAAAACCTGCAGTTCTGTAATTCTGCCTATTATATATTAGCTACATAATTTTTGGAATACTAAAGATAAAAATAAATTTTAATTTTTTTTCTGGACTTAAAATAGACATAGAGGAAAAGTTAAATCTCACTATTAATGAGGTCAAATGTTCATGATGTTCCATTACATCAGTGCAGCAACCTCACCTTGATCTTATTGCAGCCACACTCTGGTTACTGTCTCTCCTACTAGAAAAAAGGAATAATTATCTTTGTAGCTTAGTGATATTTCCAAGTATAGGAAATCACACCACAACAGAGACTTTATCAGAAATACATTTATCTTTTGTCAATTTCTAGATGACTAAATTTCTCATTTTAATTAGTCGTGTAGCTACTCTGGCAAAAGATATACACACAGAGCAGGTCCAAGGAGTTAACACTACAGCTGGGAAAAGAATCCCAAGGGAACGGCTGCTTCTGATGTACAGAGCTGATCTTTCTGCCAACAGATTTCTGCAGGTTATAGAAAATTGCCTTCAGGAGATAATTCAAGGAAAAGTTTGTTTAATTATGTTCACCAACATTAGGTAAATAAATAAATAAATAAATAAATAAATGAACAAGCAAACAAATATATATATTATTCATTAGCAAATGACTCAACTCACATTATAACACACTAACCTTAAGATAAATGGTTGCTCAGGAGTCTTGATATACTACCTCATTCAGTGACTGCTCTATAAACCCTCTTTTAATTTTCCCCTGTAACTCAACTTGATAGCAATTCATTCTAAGCAATTTTCTTCAATCCATTTTCTGTTCTAGGAAACAAGTTTGTATAATGGTGCTCTTGTTCTTTGTGTCATTCAGACACTTGAAAATGTCAATCTGCTAATGTGCATTTTTTGTTATTAAATTCTTTTTTCTCTACCATTTCTAATCACCAAAAATACTTCTTTCATGCAGTTCAACACCTATTTAAGTGCTACCTCTTTTATTCCTTTGGAACAGAAGGAATGAGTGATTAGAAACACGTATTAATTATCCTTGTACAGATGAGAGGGTAAAACCAAACATAGGCTTTAGAATAGCAGATGGAATTATATTAAGAACTTTTATCACTCATCCTTTCATTTTAAAATGCTGTCTAATACTACACTAAATAAAAATTTAAGTCATTCAAGGCAAAGTTTTAAGTTGTTTCTTAAAATGGTACTTGCTTCTAAATTTTTATATTGCATTTTTTAAAAAAACTATGTTAAAGATGTTAAATTTTTTATAAAGTTCAAAAAGCATCATGATCCTGTGATGTTGGCCATCTTCTAGTAGAAACTCACACAATACACACAGATGTAGGAATACAAGAAAAATAAAATATCCACTTACTTCTGAACCCAAGATTCCAATAATAATTGGCTTCCTTTCATATCAATAAAGAAAAGAAGGGACAGAAAATTATTTCAAATGCAGAACTATGTAAAAGTCATTTCCCAAGATTAAAAAGTTTTTTAGTTCCACAGTCATCAAGAATAAATCCTGGAAAAATATTGTGCAAAAAAACCCCGCTCAGTAAAATTCCATTTCTCATTATCTTCCTCAGTAAAAACCCCAATAATTAAACCCACATCAAATAAATATAATATGTAAGTCCCCACTGGTCATGAGCAGAAAGTTTCAAAGAGTTTACTATATTTAGGATATCTGAGGCTGCAAAATGAGAATTATCAGTAAGCTCAGAATATTGTGATTTTCATTTCTCTCGGGAGTGCACTACAGGAGGGGTAACCTGCAGTTTCTCTTGCAATGACTTGTGCCCAGCCTCCTAAGCCGTGTATAAGATTTTTTTTTCTCATTCAAGACCAAGCACAACTGAATGGAGAATGTAATTAATGTGTCTTCAGATATAGGAGAAGCAGTTAAGCCCACTGTTGTGCCTGACTCATTACTCCAGAACTAAAATTTCTAGCTAGAAAAGGAAAAGCACAACACTGAAAGAAGCTCTTGCTTAGAATATCTACTTTCCCTTTCTGTGATCTGATAGGATACACAAACTGAAATTTTTAAAAGAACCTTTAGCTTTTTAAACAACTTTATTATGGTTTCCCCTGTCCAAGGTTTTTAAGTAAAACAGCTTACTTCCTATGGACTTCTTAAATGACCCAATCAAAATGTAGTGGGATATGCAATGTGCAGATTTTTGAAGTGAGATAAGTCAGTGAGTGGGCTCAAAAAAAGCATATTAGTTAAAAAAGGGAGAAGCTATTTCCTTAAGTGCTCTTTCAAATGGGAAGGAAAAAAGTCCTTGCAAACTTTGTAGAAATGGGGTTTTTTTTCCCTAAAATGTCTGATCTTAGTCATCTTTAAGGGAGTCACCCATGAATAAAACAATGCTGGAAAGAATTTGAAGTAATTTTGAATAATAGGTAACTTGATTGCATTATATATCTGAGAAAGATTTAATAGATAAGAGAATGAAAATTGATGTCAACCTTAATGATGCCGAGAAAGTGCCATGTCAGCTGGAAATCAACTAATTATTATTGTATGCTAGTAGTAATTAATTGATTACAATTTTTTAAATTAAGTAATTATATGTTCATCTGGGTATAAATCCAAATTTACTATCCAAACCAGGAACACTTACTTAAAATTTTATGGTAACAGATTTCTGTGTTATGTGCATTTTCTGTGTTGGAAGCTCTGAGATGCTTTGGGAAGATGAGGAATGAAGTGGAATGCTTTATGCCATGGATCAAAATAGCACACTGCTGCAGTTCGTCTTGAAGGACAAGCCCATCTTAATCCTTCACTAAGAGCTAGACCACTGTGAATGACAGACAAAAACCTCTGAAGTATCACTTTTATTTGGCAGCTCTTTTATCTGTATGCTCCAAAGACTCTAGGTGTGGACCAAGATCCAACTGCAGGAGCAGCTGTTCATCAAAACCAGAAATACACTGATATTCCTCTTAATCAGCTTATCATGTAGGTAGAAGGTGAGAAATGATGCACAGAACACACTCGGGGCAGTCGCAAGAGGCAGTGAACTCAACATGTCGGTTAAATAACTAATGTGCTATTTTTCACTTTACATCAAGAAACAGAACGTTTGAGCCACAGTAATCTGATGAATGGTAACAAGGGGGTTTTTTCCCTCACATGGGAGGTACAGCCTCGGAGAGGTAGGAAAATATCACAGAAACTCAAAAAGTGAACAACCTAAAATGTTCTAGTACTTCAATGAAGGGCAATAGATGCCTAACTAGAGGAGAACAGATCACTTTGGAGGTCTTGAATGAGAATACAAGTTTCTTACATTTAAAGTAATCAGGTTTTTTTCTACAAATTCTTAATAAGTATGAGCAGCACAAAACTTTATTTATGGAAGACAAAGGAAAAGGAGTTTCCTAAAAATCAAAATGGCGTGGATAGTTTTATCTGGAAATGAGAATTCTTCACTAGAGAGACTGCTGCAGAATTTATACGTGATTTACATGTGAGGACCTACACGGTACAGGAAAGTGCCAAATTGTCTGCAGCCTTGACTCACAAAAAACGAGTGAGGAAGGTGGTAATAAGAAGTCGAAAATAGTGGTTTTGGTCGAAAAATTCAGACCTCTGGGGTGAATTTGAGTTGATGGTGAAGTTACAAGATGGGAATGGGAGATGTGTGATTCATGCTCTTAGAGGCAATAGTTGAGATGGGCAGTGGATGAGAAATAAATTTTACAAAGACAACAAGATCCAGGACAGAACAGAGTGTGAGCCCACAGAACAGCTAGACAGGGAGCTGCTATAATACATTCTGAAGAAATAGTTGCATATAGGAGGAAAACTGCAGAAGGCCAAGGGACTGAGGAAAAAGTCACTGCAGCCTGAAGAGGATGCAGAATTCTTACACATGCCAAGCGTTTTGGACAGTTCAACAGCAAGCTGTATCATAAACATGAATACAACTAACATGGAGAAGGTCAGCTGGGAATGTAGTGAATGTGAAGCCTGAATTGACAGATGTGAACCAGGAGAAATCAGCATGAGAATTTCAACTGACATGTTTTGTACCCTGAGCTAGGAAATCCTGAAATCAAGAGCTACCAACGGAAGAAGGCAAGAGAAGCAAAAAGATGAAGAGAATTGAAAAAGATGAAGAGAAAATTCACTAGGAAAGGCAGAGAGCTCCTGAGGAGCTGTCAGTACTGGTGATATGTGGCTGATACAGGGAGGACCCTGGAGACGATGCAGAAACAGAACAAGCAACAGCTGGGAGCAGAGGACTGAACTGGTACTAGCTCCCTTTCTCCAGCCCAACTATATCAACCTCAGCAGGGATGCTATCTTAATCTTGCATGTGCACAGTATTAAATGAAGCTTTCCAAGGTGAAGAAGATAAAAACAAAACAACAAACAAACAAAAGCAAACAAAAAAAGAAAGGCAACAGGGAAGCAAAATAATAGGGCTAAATGGGGATAAGCAAGCCTGGTTTTTAGCCATTTTCTAAATTAATGAGATTAGAATAAGAAGCAGCAATTACAAGCCAAATGACCTTATATCATCTATAATATCATTCTTACAGGCAGAGAGCTTAACAACAAATGACTGCAGTTATATTTAGATATTAAAAATTGTAGCATTTATATGATTTTCCTCTCTGTGTGCACAAAGGTAATTTTCTTTCTTCTATTGCTTTTGTTCAGGGTGTTCCCTAAATTTACTGTTGTTACAGCTTGCTCCTTCAGACACAGATATGTAGGTGCATTGGATCCATGGCCAGATCCATGGATCAAATGCATCCATGATAGAATTCCTTTCCCACTGTTACTTCTGGAGGGAGAATGGCCATGATGGAGGGAAATGCTGCTAAAAAAAGCAGTCATCACCTCTTCAGCCTGTGCTCAGGCTTGCTATGTTCAGGGAGTCAGACTTAAAATGCTGTCTCTCTCAACTGTGCAGACCTCTGGCAGTCTTGGGTCTGTTTAAATTTATTTTCACACTTGTTTTATCAGACAATGTGCATTATCATGCTTTTTTCGGTGTTATTCTTTTGCTTAATATCATGGCTTTTTATTTATAAAGCCTAAGACAAATTCATTTAAAATATCCACATATGTACACTTACACAGGGAAATACTCCACCAAATTTGTCTCATTGTATTAATTAAATATTTGTTTGAGTTTCTCTCTTAAAAGTTTGTTAACATACTCTTGGAAAGCTGCATACAATTTTATATTTTTTCTTTTTATCTTGACAAAAGCTTGGCCAAGTTTTAATCTGATTTCAATCTCATCTTCCCCAAAGGACTTGGATACTGAGGGATGGAAGTGTCACTTAGAACTTTATCCTCACCCCCAAAAAACTATTTCCTCTTATTTTGTGTATTTTCTCCATTTCTTAGGCACTAAAATACATAGTTGCACTAAATACATTTCAATTTATTTTAAGTAAAGGTGTTTTCACCTGAGATCTTATTTCCTGAAAATTCAGGCTTTGCAGTACATTCTTGATGAGATGAGACCTGAAATACTGATTTTAGTTTCCATTACAGAGTTACATGGATTTAAAAGAAGATTGACCACATCATGAGTGGAATCTTCTTAAATGAGCTGATTCCCCTTGTGAAGTACCAAACTCCCTCTGCTAAGTGTCACAGCTACTTTATCTCACCTATATCAGAGCATGGTACAAGTGAAATAAAATGAATAAGCTCACATTGCATGACATCCATCAGAGATATCTTTGTAGCGTCCATGTCATACTCAGGTCTGCAGTCAGACTGATTAAGAAAATTTAAGGCCCTATCTTCTTCGGGTTAATAGACATTCTAAAAATAGGGAAAAGGTGACATAACCCTCAAAATCAATACATCATTTAAATTGCCATGCTGTGAAAATACCAAATGCCCAAACATTGATATAAAGTTTATAATGTGTTGGAAATTTGCATCCTAGCACAATGAATAATGGCAGGCAGATATTTAGAAACCAAAATGACAAATCTTCCACTGGTAATTTGCCCTGTACCCAACCAACACCAGTTGCCTCATACCCTTCTACAGGAGATCAAATACTCTGAGACTTGTTCTGTGGCTATATTGGAAATCCTTTATGGGCTAAGACTTCTGATATCAGTTATACATTTCTAGTGTTTGTTTATAGGGCATTTTATGAAGGTATAAAACAGACTGTGGGTACTTTGGCAGGGTTGCCAAATTTCACTGTGATAGTTAATGTGCTGCAGTGTGATCCATAATTCACTTCTGGAACAGGCTTAAAATGAGAAGGAAGAAATCTCTCTAGCTTAGTAAAAAGTTTCCTAAGATTAGAGTTTTATGAGACTAGAAATTTAAATTGTACATATTCTAACTGCTACTTAAGTTTCCAAGCCATTCATCAGAGATAATATTTAGAATGTCCACAAGCCATCATTTAAAATAGTTATTTAAAGCAATTATCTTATTCTGCATTATGTTTCAAGTAATTCTTTAATCTTTCCTCCAAAATGTTCTCCACAAGGCAGAAGTAGTATTTATTGGAAATTAAAAATGCCATACTTTCAAGAAACAAGAGTGTGATTTTATTGCCAAAATAAATGCCTGTTAGTGGGGCAGCACTGTGCTAGAGTGGGACTTCAATTGTGGCATTAATCTGGTGCTCAATGACATAAAAAGATAAATGCCAGAAATACAAGGATGGCTAATTGATTTTCTGTGCTTTTAAGAGCACCTCTCAAAGAAAATGGCCTTCACTTGCAGGAATAGATTTCCTTTATAGTTACCCTGACCCTTTGGCAGCAAATTCACGAGGAGCTGCAACAAATTAATTTTCAAGATCTTCAAAAAGTGGCAGTTGCATGTACGAAATGCAGGGGAGATCATTATTACAAATTCTACAAATGAGGTCTTCAATCACTTTTCAACCCTGTTCAGCATGAGAGGAGGGTCGGATACAGAGCAACAGCACACCTGGCTGGTGTGCCTGTGTCTGTAACACAGTGAAGCTCCATTTGACACTGAGGTCCAATTGGGAGCCATACTAAAAAATCTGGAAGATAAGAGAAGGTAATACACACTCTCAAGGATTGAAACTAAGAAGAGGAATTAAATTGAATCAGTTGGTATTGTGCTGCACAGTGCTGTGGTAACAGAAAGTTCACTGAATTCTCCTTTGAAACAGAGCACACGTTGATGTTTGCAGTTGATGCAGGAAGGGAACTTCTAAAACTCGTTTGTGAGACAGGAGGAACTTGGGTTTGCAGTTAAGACATAGGATATGATCTTTCTCCACCACCATCACCTTCTCTTCATTTTATTAATAAAAAGTTTAAATCCCAGCCTCCATTACAACTAGAGATAAGACAGAGTACCCTGAATGCTCCCACATGGTTATAAATATCAGCCAATTACAGAGGAAAAAACACCCTATAAAATCCCTAGCTTTCCACATTTAGCTGGATTACAAAGATATGGTTACAGATATAGAACCACAGAATTACAGAATTACATTTAGATTGGAAGGGAACTTAAAAGTCATCTAGTTCCAGCTATCTCATCATGGACAGATGCCTTCTATCAGACCAGGTTGCTCAAAGCCTCATCCAGCCTGCCCTTAAACATTTCTAGGGATGAGGCATCCGCAACTTCTCTGGGCAGCCTGTTCCAGTGCCTCACCACCCTCACAGTAAAGAGTTACCCAATATCTAACTCAAAACAACGTTCTTTCAGTTTAAAGCTTCTCTTTGTGTCCTATCACCATCTGTTCAGATAAAAAGGCCTCTCTCCAGTTCTTGTAAGCCCCGGGCCACTACAAGGGTTCCCCAGAGCCTTTTCTTCTCTATGTTGAATAGCCCAAACTCTCTCGTCTCGTGTTCACTGGAGACCTGCTCAAGCCCTCTGATCATCTTCTTGGCCTTCCCCTAGGCTCATTCCAGCAGCAGAGTGGCAGGTGAAAAGGCAGGAGCTGTTATTTGGCATGGAGTGGCCCAGGATAAGGCTTTGACTTGTGCATTATTTTCACTCACCTGCGGATAACAATTTAATGACAAGACCACAGAGAGAACTTCCAGACAGTCAAACCACACATCCTTCCTGTATGTTTAACATCTCTGAGCGGGTTCCACATCTGCAAAGGCATCAGGGGCCTTCCTGCAGCTAGAGGCAGAGGTTTCTGCACAATGGTGACACCAAAAGGCATCACTAAGGACCCAACATGCCATTTTCCTTAGCAGGAAATGTATGTATTTGTTACTGTGCTCCTCATCTGTGAAAGTCACATAGCAGAGATAAAAGGGTAGTTAAAAAGAATGGATTTCTGAGAATGCCAGGATAAGGATGTTATAGGATTGTTATTTGTGCAAATAATTGAGCAATCTATGATCCCTTGTTAATGGCTAAGAAGTCACATCACACTAAGTGCACCTGCAGTTACCACCAGCCCACCACAGGTACAGCGTGTCAGGAAGTCTAGGTCCAGAAGATGTGCATAGCAATTCAAATTTCAGAGTTAACACCAGTGATTTATGGGCTAATTCATACATGAGGTGGTAGACAAAGAAACCTCAGCTGTCCTTAGATACTTCCCAGAAAATATGTGCTGAGCTGGGGCTGCTGATGAAGGTTTTCACACCGGGTTTGGCAATGTAGAAGTATAATTTTCAAATGGTGTAAATCAGAGGAAACTCACATCAAGAAGGACAGATATGGTTATGTCCTTGGTGTATGGAAGATCTAGACTACGTCCAGCAATGATGCTGGTCTGAAATTACCTGTCAGACTGAGTTTCAATAACCTGCAAATCAGTAAGCCATTTAAAAATTTCATTGCACTGCAGAGAAAATAAGCTAGATTTAAAAGCTCCAATTGTTTGGCTCCAGTTTGAAAACAAACAGGAAAAAAAACCCCAAAACTGAGAAAGCTACTTAAATTCAGTTTATATAAAACATGCATAGGCAATGAAAATTTAAGTGAGGTCTTAAATAGCATTAGCTCTTTTCTTCTCCCTTCATTACAGACAAAGGAACTGACTCAGAAGGGAAATGTAATTCATGTAGCCATATACTTTCTAAGCACAAGACGTGCAATGCCCTAAAGAGGCCCATACGAAGACTCTGAAAATCTTTTGGAAAATCAGGTGTAATTCTTTTAAAAATGTTATTAGGTTTTGTTACTAAATAAAAAAACACAAACATTTCAGTATCTTATGAAATTATCTTAACATAAAATCAATTACTTGACATGTCCATATTTTCTTGCTGTTTCTTTTGACATATTTCATGTTTAAATGCTAAGTTCTGTGTGTAGTGGGGGTTTTGAAGACTCAAGCAGCTAGTGCTCAGATTTCTAAAAATAGAAATTTAGAATTTTGAGTGGTAAGTAAGTTTTCTTTCATTAAAATATATTATGCTCCTTTGTATTTTCTTTATTTTTATTCCTTTTCTTCAGGCATGAGCTCTTGCAAAGAAAATATTTGATCAGGATAATAATAATTTAATTTTAGATTTCACAGCTTAAAAAAAATAAAAGGAGGAACTCAATATATTCATCTAATTCATATCACATAATACCCTCCTTTGAAGAACTGCTTTTATGTAGATTTCTGCCAACTTCACCATTGAAAACCTACTTTTACATTCCCGTCAGGTGCTTTCTGCTTGAAGGGCTCCAGTGTGTGGGTGGCTGTTTTTTCTTGTATGTGCCATGATGAGTCTCCTCCTCAGAGAGCTGGGGGAGGAGGGAGGAGGGAGTGTTTTTCCTCTTTTCGTTTCACACCACATTTGTAAAATGAGAGACAAAATGTCCTACCTCCTGAAAAAAACTGTCCTGGAAAATTTTAATGTTCCAGGAAAAAAACCCTATCAATCTAGTTTATGTGCTGGCAATTAATATCATACTGCCTATCTGCTACTAATATCTTGGTAATTTGGATTATTGTGTAAAAATCTGTAATCTGGATCTGTTTATGTTTCCTTCTTCTAAATGAGATGAAAGAAGGTAATTTCATCTTATCTGCCTGGAAACCATGAGGCAGTATTCCCTGACTTTGGGTCTAAATGGGATGGAAAAGGTTTTAAAGAACCTATTGACAAACATGAAGTTTATAAAACCAGATCACACACAGTTTTCTAAGTAATAGATGTTGTTGCCTTTTTATTTGCTTTATTTTATCTTAAAAACAGATTAAATGTCCTGGTAGCATGCTGTGTAAATTCTACTTGGCAGAAGTTTTTGTAGTAACGTACCCTTTAAGCGGAGAAATCTTTCTCTGTAAACGAATATGCAATGGAAAATATGCAATTGGAAAATTTTTAAGTATTTCCCTTGCAAGCCAAGGTTCAAGTTCAAGTTCATCCCAGCCCCAGTTCAAGTCCATGAGCAATTTGTACACTGAGGCTCTGAGTGGGGAGTCACATCAGGGTATCCCAATAGCAACAAGGGTGCAGTTTAAGGAGCAGCCCTGTGCTCCCTTTGCACTGAATAACACTATAAAGGGCCTCAGTCTGCCACTGCTCCTCACCAGGTCATTGTGCTTTATTTGATCAGTCATTAGTCAGAGAGCCCAAAACTTTTAATTTGCTTCATGCATATTGCTTCTTGCTTGCTGCAAGAATTAAGTTTATTGCATAGGGGATATAAACTATACTGCCGTCCCCCTAATGACATTTTCTTATGGTTTTCTCAGTGGTAGAGAAAGCTCTGTGATATCTACTCCTATCACAGTAAATGCATAACATTATTATTCCCTGTGCAGTTACATCTTAAGTTTCAAGCTAACAAGTTAATGGTGTAGAAGGAAAATGAGTCTCAAAAAAGGCAAACTTAAAAAGGTGAAAATCACATATTTTTTCAGTCCTTCTGGTTCAGAAACTGAAGCTATGTTAATCACCCTGTGTTAACTGTGCTCCTACCTTACCTCTGCTGACTCTGAACAGTGGGTACTTGCTCATCAAAAGAGATGCTGTTGAGAATTGCCTGGGTGTGAAGAGCTGTCAGCACAGCAGAGGGTAAATGCACAATTCCCTTCTGCTAGCAATGACTCAGAGATGGATTTTGGGTCATAATTTTTAAAAAAAGAGAGTCTTGAGTGTCACCATAGGTAACCTACTGCTGCTATCAAAGGAAAGTAGTCTGTATGGGTCAGCTTAACTAAGTCTACTTCCCACTGCATTTCACCACATTGCTCTTTTTGTCTGACTTGTTCTCTCTCTGGCAAGCCCCCAGCTAGAGGGCTGGGCACTGCCTGCAGCTCCTTCTTTATCCCCCTCTCCCACAGTCTGAGCTCCCTCCTGGCTTTACCAAGCACCATGAGTACATAGAGCTGTCAGCCAGGCCTTATTTATATTTTACTGTGCATTTTGCTGTTTGTATGTGGCACGCTTTTGAATGCCTAGGTTGCCCATGAAAATAATGAGAAACAGTCCTTCCTCATTGTCTCTGTTCCCTAATCAGCACTGAAAAGATGCTGAAAATCTCGTGGGTTAGCTACAAGAAGCTGGGCCAGAAATGTGTGTACTTTCTTATAGCTGGATCGAGAGTTGGAGACATTCTCCTCCTAATTAAGGAACATAAACTCTGCTACCTTAATTACAGCAAGACACAAACTATAAAGACGTAAGCGCCTACATACTGATACAGTTGTGTACACCTGAGGGAATGCATTTATGTCATTGGATAGAGAAGGGAAAAAAGCATATACTGACAAAATGTGTTGCTGCATAATCCTTCTGCAAATGAAGCCTCAGGATCCCTCTTCCCAAACAGCTGCCTCTGGCTCTCTCTGCTTGATGCAAACTGCAGCCTGTCAGTGCAAGTGTTGGGTTCCCCTAGATATCACCTGCATAGCTGGTGGATGCATATACAGGTGACCTGAGGATGCACTGCCATCACAAGAAAGACGCAGACACCACAGCAGAGTTGAAGTGGGAAGAGTGAGTTTAATTTTCACTTTCAATTTATATAGATTTCCAGAAATGAGATCACATTGGAAGACTGAAGTTCAACCTCTTCAATTCCACTGGTCTGAGAAAGTGTCCATCAATTGTCCCTCCTAAAGAGAAGAATGCAAACAATATAGACAGTTACAGAAACATTGCTTTTTTCTACATGAAGATCTGTGTGAAACTGACTCCAAAATACGTGAACTACAGAAGGCTTAGAAAGAATACCAAGAGAATAGGGCAACAGGTGATTCCTAGGTTAAGCCAAGAAAAAAATGTGGAGACTTTCGAGCTTTGCTGTTCCCCAGTGCTAGGGAGGGGGGCTAATAAGGCAGGGAGCAATGAGACAGATATTAGCAATTCTGCCTTGAAGTGAGCCTAAGTGACTCACTGGGACAGATAAAATTTTAGGTGCTTCAACCTGCTGTATGGAGGCTGCAGTCAGGGATGTTGCAGGGGCTCAGATTCAGCCATGCAGTGCTGTGCTCCTTGAGTGAGAGCCACCAGGCCCATAGGGGAGCACTTATCCCACCACACCCCCTTTCCCTGTAGGACAGAAGCTGTCTGGCATGGGCACAACCAGACTCAGGTGGCATCTGTACCTGACCCCAGCTCAAAGCTCAGCAGGGAAATGCCCCACCCCATGCAGAGGATATGTGCAAGGACATTTTTCCCTGGCCAGTTAACGCCATGAAGGTGTACTTGGGGAAATCGAGTGCTTCCTTGTGTAGAAGCTGAGGGGGTTGGAGCACCTTCTGGGGGTGCTGGGGTGCACTGATAGCTTTGGTGCTCTCCTGCACTACAGTTTAACATAAAAGCAAGTGGCAGCCTGCTGGCTTTGTGTCTCTCCAGGTGCAGAGAGCTGCGTGGGACAGACCAAGCTGACCACCAAGGGAATTTCATTCCCTTGTTCCCACAGCTAGGATGCCTGGGGCAGCTCAAGGGATGCACAAGGGACAATATCTTGGCAGGGTCTGCTCCCATGCAGCTGCTCTGTTGAACATAGGCCATCAGATATCAAACAAGGACAAGAAGAGCCCCCTTCCTGTCTGGTAGCCGAGGGAGGACTTGATCAAATCCAGATATGTTCGGCACATCAGAGGATTGCACCCATGGAATGCTCAAGGTCCCAAATCTGATTTTAACTGATGTTTGCCTCTGTTTGTGGCACTGACACTCCGGGAAGGATATTTCATTTGTTCTTCCCAGCTAGAAAGGTGTCTGACAATCCCCTGCCAGGGATTTTGACACTTACCTCCCCCAATATATTTTACCAGCTCTTACATTGCAATATTGTTGCTGTAGTAGCCTTGGTGTTGTAAGTTTTGAGATGTGTCTGAAAAGTGGGTCATGGGGTAAATTGTATTTTAGAAATGTTTTCTTTAGCTGCTTTCAATTGATGATACAATCTCTCTCTTTACCAAAAAAAAAAAAAAAAAAAAATAATCCCCTCTTCCTTTCTCATTTTTCTGAATAGCATGTTGTGGGGGAAGTGCATCTAGAGCTCTCATGCACCTCTCCAGAGCCTTATCCTAAAGTAAGGATTATCAATGTTTTGGGATTAATGATAACAGTGAGAAACCCTCTAAGCACTAACTTTTATAAAACAAACCTGGCATATTGCAAGAGGTGTTCTACCCAAGGCTTTTTCTGTAGAAAAATTAATGATGTCTCACTGTGAATAAATCAAAATGGCCACTGTTAATGCAGCAGGACTATGAAGGCAAAGGAGGGCAGTGACAGCAGAATCTGGCACACAGAGATATTCACAGAAGTGGGCTCTTCGGGGTTTCTCAAACTGATTTTAGGGAGTTTAATCTACCTTCTTTGTTATTGCTGTTCAGGAGGATCTAAGTTAGTATTCATGATAAAGTATCACATGGAGATATAATGTAGAGCAATAAATGTGTTTCTCACCAGGGCTATTAGACCCTTTTTGAATGTGGAAGCACCTTTAAAATACATATTCCCTATTGTGATGAAGTCATCTAGTTCTGTATATTACTCACACAATGGTATATACACTCACAAAGAATATCCAAAGAGATATTTATTTGAATATGTGGTTTCCTAGCTCAATGCTATTTCTGGAAATATGCTTAGCACATTTAATATTTATCTCAGTAAAAAATATCTTCTATATTTCAAGGCAATTCATAGATATCATATGAAGCTGTAGTTCTTACTTTAAAGAAATATTTCAGCTGATGCTTCACGTATGAAGAATTATGCTAATAGATAGCCATGAAAATGAAACTTGTTACTGGACTGGGCAGGTCAGCTTAAGTGTGCCAACTACAGGAATTCATTTTCTCCTCTGAGAGCTCTAGACCCGGCTGCCATCCAACATGGGAGACTCATTGGTGGAAGTCAGATATGATTAGGCACAGCAGATTCTGTATTGCTGTGTGAGTAAGAGAAATGTGGTACCAGCCAGAGGTTCCTCAATTTGATCCCGCCTTGAAAAGCATAGTTAAAATAGAAACCTGCCATAAATCTTGTTAGAGGAGTTCCCGAGGTGAGTTGAATTATTGGCTCCACCTGCACATTTACATCATTTCTCCAGCTTTCCCAACTTATGGCAGGGTAGAGCCTGGATTTTCACTACCAGTTGCTTATAACTGTTCTCTTGTGTGAAGGGGCACAGAGGGCAGGAGAATCAACCCTCTCTATATTTAACAAAACTCAGGTCAAACAAATTCCCTTGTTTTGGGATATTCCCAGCCTGACAAAGAAGTAGATGTGTCACAGTCCAGGCTTCAGATCATCTTTTTTGCCTTGAATGTAAGTGGGTTTTATATAAACCAGATATATTTTATGTATTTGTATCTATATCTATATATCTATATACACCTACATAGATAGATGCATATATACATATATGTATTTGTGTGTTCCTCTATCATGTCTCTCTCTCTCTCTCTCTCTATCTATCTATCTATCTATCTATCTATCTATCTATCTATCTATCTCTCTCTCTCTCTCTCTCTCTCTCTCAATCCATTCATCCATCCATATTTCTCTTCCTGAATTCATCTTTCCCTGCAGTATAACAAGCAGAGAGCAGGGGGTCTGTTAAATAGCTGTTCCTTGTATGAGTGTTCAAATACCACGTTTCAAATTAAAAACCAAACAAGATTTCATTTCCCCCGGAAGAGACAGGATATCTACCCTGATACGAATTATATATCAAGGTACAAATTGCATGCAGAACCACCTGGACTGATAATACAAGAATTCCTGCTGGAAGTCCAATTTATATAGTAGTTACTTCAGTCCTGAGTGATTTCAATGCCACGATGATCCTTAACTAAACCATGCTCTGGATATCTGCCATTTCCTGACTGGTTCCCCTTTTCTACAGTAAGAGATCTTTGGAGTGAATTGTATCAAGCAGGCATTTAGATTATAAACAAGTTAGGACTAAATGTTTGTGTATGCCCAGAACTTACATGTGTATATACTTGTAGATGCCATAAATAAGTCTGCCTCGTAGTGTGTATAAATGTAAATGTATAAATCATGTGTTTATGTACATGTTGAGATGAAAAATTCTAAAAATACTGTAAGAAGAGTGAAAAAGGAAAATAAGTTGTTACCCAGGAATCACAAGATTTCATGCTCTCTCAGAGTGAATGTGTTGCTTGTACAATATTTAAGGCTAACAGAGCTGATACAAATCTGCAGTATATTTAGCATTACAACAAATGAGATTTATGGCTATAAATCAATGCTCTTTAAATGCTGCCTTATTTATAACAGGTCTTATACATCCTTTCCCTGAATCATCTCAGAACACATTCAAAAAGCTGGTATATTCTAATTAGCTAGAATTGACCGCTGGAAGATCTTTCAATTTTAGAGGAGTGTCTCAAGCCAAAAACGTCAGAGGATGGAATCTAATAAATTTGTATTAGTTGGAGTATAGACTAAGTTTTATTTAAAAGCTCTTTTACACAGCAATAGACTGAATATTTCATTATCTGGAACCTCATGCTGAACCTAGGCAGATTTCCCGAAACATTATCTTAATGCTTGCACAAATGTAATTACTACTAAATCAATATTTTGTATTCAAGCCTAATTACAGTACATGAATTAGAATACTCCTAAAAAGATGTGTAGTTGGCTGCTTAGTAGACTTTAGCTGGCTGATATTTAAGCTGACAAAGTATCTCAGCTTTGGCTGCCCCACTGTGAGTACACAGGGTTAGAATCAAATTTTGCTGGCTTTGACAATTGTCACGTGTATAGTGCATCTGTGAAGAGCTACCAGTCTCGCAAAGCCAAAAGAGGTTCTCAAGGAAAACATGACTCCTCTTTTTCAGCTGACATTCACACTTCTGAAAGGCACAATATTCTCCACAATATTGCAGAGGAGGATTTAGAACAGCACTTTTATTAAGGGCTGAGATGACGTCAGTGGCAAACAAATGAACTAAGGTGTTTTAAGGACTCTTTGCTTTGACATGCTCCCTATTCTGAGTTATTTGTTCCTCTCAGTGGACATTGTAATGTCCCAATTATGGGATCTCAGGTGTGAACTGACAGAGAGGAAAATGCAAGTTGGAAAGGCTAGGTAGGGCTCATCTAACTTCCCAGTAGTTTGTCATCAAAGGACTACAAGTTCAGTGCTGCACAGAAAAATATGTTGCCTTAAGAACCACACCCAAGTTATCCTACAGCTTCCAACATAATGGCCAGCAGATGTGTCACTTTCCTATCCCTAGTACTTAAGAGTGAGCAAAAAAAGTGTATTTTCTGGCCTAGGAATCAGACTTCATCATAGCTAGAAATTCCATGGTTCACTATTTCCCCACTGTTTATCAGTAATACTTTCAGTATGCACGGCTCCTGCAGGATCCTTCTTCTGATATAAAATACTCCTCTCAGAGTTTACTCTGATGGTGTGCAACAAGCATTCATATAAAACAACTACAGCTGCAATTTGTGCACTCATTTATCTTTCCCACAGAACCCAAACATATAAGGTCTATTAAAGGTGCTGTCTCCAAATGGCAGAATGGCAACATGGAAGTTCCCAGTGAACCCATGCATCCTCACTCTCTTCAGCAGACTTTTCGTGAAATGATATTGAGAGAGAGGGAGAAATGGAAGACACTGAAGTTTCTTTTCTTTTCTTTTCTTTTCTTTTCTTTTCTTTTCTTTTCTTTTCTTTTCTTTTCTTTTCTTTTCTTTTCTTT
>VZUI01033019.1:0-11322 GCA_013401135.1 Cettia cetti
AAAATAAAAATAAAAATAAAAATAAAAATAAAAATAAAAATAAAAATAAAAATAAAAATAAAAATAAAAATAAAAATAAAATGACCGGATTAACTGAAATGCCCCCGAAATAAAAGGTGACAACAACTGGCTGGGAATGAAGGAATGAGCAGCTCTAAACTACGGGATCCTAAATCAGGAGGTGGAACCGGGATGGAAAAGACAAAAGAGAAGGACGAGGTGCCAATGGCAGATGAGATGGAGGTGGGAGGGGTGATACTTATCTGTACCTTACGGGATTTCTGGGATCCGGACAGCAGGGGAGGGAAAAAAGACAAAGGAAAATCAAAGGGAGAGAGAAAAAAAAAAAACAAACAACAAAAAAAGGGACATCAGTGGGGTGACATCGCAAGCGGGGTGCCTGTCCCACCGGGCTGGGTGGCTCTGGGGTGGCAGGAGGTGACAGCAGGGTCACTGCCACCCAGGGATCTGCAGAGGAGCTTGGAAAGAGGAGAGTGAGGGGAGGAGAAATCCCTTTCTTGGCGGTTCCGGGTGGATTTAGGGGTGGATTCGGGGCTTTTCCTGCCTTCTCAGCTTCCTGGAAAGGCGAGGGAAGGAATCCCAGGGAAAGCAGGGATGGGGAGAGGCTGGAATTGGAAGCTGCCAGCTGGGAAAAGAGGAGAGGGAGCAGCAGCAGCAGCAGGGCCCGGGGCTCTCCCTGCTCCCTGAGCTCCTCACACCCATCAAAGCCCTTAATTAACAATGTAATTATTGACCCTCAGGTCACCTGTCCCAACACGGGGGACTGAAATAAGGGTTGGGGGGTCCGTGAGAGTGTGGGGGGCTCATCCAGGGAATTCCTGAAAGCTGGCCGAGCTCCAGGGCCGGGACAGGGAGGAGAGGGGCTGGAAGCTGCTGGAATCCCACGGGAAGGGATGCAGGGATCCTTCCCTCCCCGGCTCCTGCCGCTTCTCCACCCTCAAATTCAGGATTTAAAACCCAGGAACCTGGGAAATTCCACTTCTCCACCCTGAAATCCAGGATTTAAAACCCAGGAGCCTGAAAAATCCCACTCTTCTACTCTTAAAACCATGATTTAAAACCCAGGAGCCTGAGAAATTCCACTCCTGCACCCTCAAATCCATGATTTAAAGCCCAGGGGCCTGAGAAATTCCACTTCCTCATCCTCAAATCCATGATTTAAACCCAGGAGCCCCAGGAATCCCTGCCACAGGTGAGCAGGGCAGGGCTGGGGGTCCCTCCCCAACTCACTGGGGACTCCCCCATTACTCTGTCCCTGAGAAATTCCACTCCTGCACCCTCAAATCCACAATTTAAAGCCCAGGAACCTGAGAAATTCCACTCCTGCACCCTCAAACCCACGATGAAAGCCCCAGGAATCCCTGCCACAGGCGAGCAGGGCGGGGCTGGGGCCCCTCCCGGGGGTCCCTCCCCACTCACCGGGGACTCCCCCGTCACCCTGTCCCCGTTGTTGACCCTCAGCACGCCCTTGCGGCCGCTCCTCTCCAGCAGGACGCTGACCCAGGTGTTGAGGGGCACGGGCTCCTTGCTCCTGAAGGGCAGAAACAAAAGGGCAAAGGAGCTCCCAGGTGAGAGGCGAGCCCGGGGAGCGGCTGGGAGGGGCCCCGGGCGGGCAGGGCGGGGCCCCGGGCGGGCAGGGCTCACCTGAGCACGGCTGGCCCCTTGCCCAGGTCGTATCTGTACTCCAGGTGCCCCCCCTGCAGCGCCAGGGACACGAAGTCCCCTTTGCCATCGCTCTTCTGGCCGTTGTAGAAGATCATCCCGCTGGGCTTCCTGGCCAGCAGCACCACCTCCATGGCCATCTTCTCCCTGGGGACAGCGGGCTCAGGCACCGCCCCGCTCCCTGCGCCTCCCTGGGCTAACCCCGAGCCTCAGCGTGCAGGAATGGCAGGGATGCCAGGTGAGGGTGGGCATGTGGCAGGAGTGGCAGGTGAGGGGTGGGCATGTGACAGCCCTGGCAGGTGAGGGGTGCTCCTGATGCTCAGGGTGCTGTGGGGTGGGAATGTGGCAGGAATGGCGGCCCTGCCAGGTGAGGGGTGCCCCTGATGCTGCAGGGTGGGGCTGTGCCCCTGTCCCCGTGTCCCCGTGCCCCTGTCCCCGTGTCCCTGTCACTCACTGCAGGTCAGGCACAAAGCTCTGCAGCCTGCTCAACTCCAGGAAGGAGAATCCCTGTCCCTGTCCCCGTGTCCCTGTCCCAGTGTCCCTGTCCCCGTGTCCCTGTCCCCCTGTCCCTGTCCCCGTGTCCCTGTCACTCACTGCAGGTCAGGCACGAAGCTCTGCAGCCCGCTCAGCTCCAGGAAGGAGAATCCGTTGAACTCTGGCAGGAAGGGCCCGGGCTGGTCCTGCTCCGTCACTGGGCACAGAGGGGCAGCGTCAGGGACAGCGGCCAGCACGCCTGGCCCCGGGGCCACCAGGGGCTGTCCCCAGGGTCCCACCTCGCTGGCAGAGGTCCCCCTCGCGGCCCATGGGACAGGCACAGAGCGCTCCCCGCTCGGGCAGCACCAGGCAGGTGGCAGAGGGGTGGCACGGGGACGGCTCGCACGGGTTCCTCTCGAAGGCGCACGTGGGGCCTGGGGGACAGGCAGAGTGTCACCAACCCCAGGGACACCAGTGTCCTCGGTGTCACCATGGCCCCAGGGTCACCATGTCCCCAATGTCCCCAGTGTCACCCGTGTCCCCAGTGTCCTCAGTGTCACCACGTCCCCAGTGTCACCCATGGCCCCAGTGTCCCTCACACCCCCAGTGTCCCCCCATGTCCCCAGTGTCCCTCATGTCCCCCACATCGCCAACATCCCCATGTCCCCCACATCTCCAGTGTCCCCCATGTCCCCAGTGTCCTCCATGTCCCCCAAGTCCCCCACATGCCCAATGTCCCCCATGTCCCCACTGTTCCCTATGTCTCCCACACCCCCAATATCCCCCAGGAAGATTCCAGAGCCCAAAGATCATTCCAGTGCCGAACCCCTCTTTCAGTGCAGATCTCCCCCACAGGAAACCCCACAAACAGAGGGGCCCCACACCCCTAAAACACCTCGAGGGGCCATCATTTCACACCCCTAACAGGGACACCATTTGGGACACTCGCACAGCCACACCCCAACATCACCACACCCGCCTCACCCCCCACCCCAAACCCTCCCGGGGTGTCCCGTACCCGTGTGGCCATCGGGGCACTGGCAGTGGAACATCTCGGCGTCCCTGGCGTGGCAGGTGCCGCCGTGGTGGCAGGGGTTGGGCTGGCAGGGGTCGCTGCCGCACTGGCCCACGGCGCTGCCGTACAGGACGTCCCCGGCGCCCTGGCGCAGCTCCAGGCCGCGGTTGTTGATGCCCAGCAGGCGGATGCAGCCCCGCAGCCCGGCCGGGGCCGCCGTGCGCTCCGACACCCTGCGGGGACACGGCACGGATGGCACGGCACGGCACGGCTGTCCCCAGGGGCTGGCACAGCACGGCTGTCCCCAGGGCTGGCACAGCAGGGCTGTCCCCAGGGGCTGTCCCCAAGGGCTGTCCCCAGGGGCTGTCCCCAGGGCTGGCACAGCAGGGCTGTCCCCAGGGCTGGCACAGCAGGGCTGTCCCCAGGGGCTGTCCCCAAGCGCTGTCCCCAGGGCTGGCACGGCGGGCCCACGGAGCACCAGGGTGGGCAGAGGGGAGGGAGATCGGGGATGGCAGCTGTCCCTGCCTTGGCACCCACGCGGGGCAGTGTCACCATGGTGGGGGAGTGTCACTGTCATGGGGCGGTGTCACTGTCATGGGAGAGTGTCACCGTCATGGGGCAGTGTCACTGTCACGGGGTGATGTCACCATCATGGGGCAGTGTCACTGTCACGGGGTGATGTCACCGTCATGGGGCAGTGTCACCGTCATGGGGCAGTGTCCCTGTCATGGGGTGGTGTCGCTCTCATGCGGGAGTGTCACCGTCACGGGGGAGTGCCATGCTCACGTGGCAGTGTCACCGTCATGGGGCAGTGTCACAGTCATGGGGCAGTATCAACCTCACGGGGCAGTGTCACCATCATGGGGCAGTCCCACCCCTCAGACCCAGTGCCCCCCCGGCCCAGTGTCCCCCCAATCCCAGTGTCCCCCCAATCCCAGTGTCCCCCCGATCCCAGTGCCCCCCCGATCCCAGTGCCACCTGATCCCAGTGTCCCCCCGATCCCAGCGCCCCCCGGCCGTGCTCACAGTGCCATGTGCTCGTCGGGCACGCCCCCGATGAAGAGGTCGGTGTCCAGGTTGAGGCCGTCGGTGCCGGGGGGGCTGAGCCCGCTCACCTGGGGCTCCCCGTCCACGGCCAGGGCTCCGCTGCGCCGGTTCCGCGTCACCTCCAGCTGGTGCCAGCGGCCGGGCTGCACCCGCACCCTGCTGCTCACCGTGCCCGTGCCCGAGCCCGTGTTAAACCTGCCGGGAAACCGGGGCTGTGCCCTGAGGGCTCCTGGGCACCGCCGGGGGGGAGGCGGCCCCGGGAGCGCGTGGGGACGCTCCCTCCCTCCTTATCACCTTCCTTCTCTCCCTCTCTCCTTCCTTATCTCTCTCCTTCCTTCTCTCCCTTTCTCCTTCCTTATCTCCCTCTCTCCTTCCTTATCTCCCTTTCTCTCTCTTTCCTTATCTCTCTCCTCTTCCTCCCTCCTCCTCTCCATCTCTTTATCGCTCTTTCCCTTTCTCCTTCTCTCCCTCCCTCTCTCTTTCTCTCCCTCTCCTTCCCTTCCTCCCTCTCTCCTTCCCTCCCTCTCCCCCTTCCTCCTCTCCTTCCCCTCCCCTCCCCTCATTCCAAACCCTTCCCGTTGGATTTTGGAACACAAAAAAAGCCGCTCCGGCACTTTCCTCCCTTTCCCCTTTTCCCCCCTTCTCCGCATTTCTTCTCTCAGTTTTTTAAAAAAAACCCACCAAAAAAAGATCTCTCGAATCAAACAACCTCCCACACCTCGCAGCTTTTTGAAATTCAAATTGACACCAGCGAGGGCTTTGCTAAAAAAAGGGAATTGAGCTCCCTGAGCATTCCAGCTATATCCTCCCACAAAAATCTTGATTTTTGCCCACTTTGAGGCCTTTTAGGATGCAAATTTCCTCTCCCGGGATGCAAATTCCCTCTCCTGGGATGCAAATTCCCCGTCCTGGCTGCTCGCGTCCCTCACCTGAGCTCCACGAAGCCGCCCACCAGCGCCAGCGAGATGAAATCCTTGCCGTGCTTCTGGGCGTTGTAGAGGAGCAGCCCGCTGGGCTCCAGCGCCCGGAATTCCATGGAAATCCTCACCGTGTGGTAGGCCTTCATGGTCTTGAAGGCCAGGTAGGACCTGCCCCCGAAGCTGGGGATGAAGTAGCTGATGGCTGCGGGGTCAGCGAGGGGACAGAGGGGACACAAGGACACGGCAGTGAGCACAAAGCCGGGAATGTTTTCCTGCCTGTGCTCCCCTCCGGGATGGCATTCCCGGGAAATCATCCCTGCAGCCCCTGCCGGGGGTGCCCCCAGCCCCTCTGGGGATGGAATCCCCCGCAGAACCGCTCTGGGCATGGGGATCGCTGCCCCAGAGCGCTCCCAGGAGCTCCTCCCGGGGCAAAACCCTTCACTCCCTGCTCCCGCAGCTCCTCGGGAGCCAGCCGCGCTGCTCCTTCCTCTCATCTCTGCTCCCCAGGCCCCTCCCGACAGATTCCCGTCCACCATCCCGGCTTTTGGGATGTTTCCCAAGAGATTTTGGAGCCCAGATCCCATTAAACTCACAGGGCTGGACACCCACTGACATTTTCCAAGGGATTTTGGAGTCCAAATCCCATTAAACCCACAGGGCTGGACACCCACTGATGTTTCCCAAGGGATTTTGGAGTCCAAATCCCATTAAACCAACAGGGCTGGACACCCACTGACATTTTCCAAGGGATTTTGGAGTCCAAATCCCATTAAACCCACAGGGCTGGACACCCACTGATGTTTCCCAAGGGATTTTGGAGCCCAGATCCCATTAAACCCACAGGGCTGGACAGCCACAGCTTGGAGAGCTCCAGGTGACAGCTTTAGGGACAAAGTTTTTTGGGAATGAGCCCACGCAGAGCTCCCGGAGTGACCCCAAAGTGCCAAAGGCAGCTCCCAGTAAACACCAGCAGCGTTCCCAGTCTCCCCAGCTGCTTCCTGAGCTGCTGCAAGGGCTGGGGATTGATTCTGAAGGTTCAGAAGGGGGGATTTTGGGGAGCACCACCTACGTTTCTCACACACAGCCCCTCCTCTCCCCGCGGGGCAGCTGCAGGTGAAGTCGCGGCCGTCGTCCTCGCAGGTGCCACCGTGCAGGCAGGGCTGGGAGTGGCAGGGCCGGGGGGCTCCGCTGGGGCCGGGGGGCTGCCAGCTGCTGCCAGGGGGCTTCCTCCTGCTGGGGCTGGGGCTGCTGGGGCTGCTGGGGCTGCCCGGCCTCCGTGTGCTGCCCACAGCCTTGGGGCCGGGCCTGCCCGTCAGCTCCGCGTGCTGCCCCAGCGCCGTGGTGGCCACGGGGACACGGCGGGTGGTGGCCGGGGCCATGGTGGCAGTGGGGACACGGCGGGTGGTGGCCGGGGCCATGGTGGCAGTGGGGACACGGCGGGTGGTGGCCGGGGCCATGGTGGTGGCCGTGGTGGTGGTGACGGTGGTGGTGAAGATCTGGGGGATCCAGTCTGGAACACAGCAGAGGGAAGGGGGCAGGTGTGCGTTGAGGTCAGGTGTGGGTTAGTTTTAGGGTCAGGTATGGGTTGGGGTTGGGGTTAGGGATGAGTTAGGGTCAGGCTCAGGTGTGGGTTGGAGTTAGGGTTAGGTATGAGTTAGTTTTAGGGTCAGGTGTGGGTTAGTTTTAGGGTCAGGTATGGGTTGGGGTTGGGGTTAGGGATGAATTAGGGTCAGGCTCAGGTGTGGGTTGGGGTCAGCTGTGGGTTAGTTTTAGGGTCAGGTACGGGTTGGAGTTAGGGTTAGGTATGAGTTAGGGTCAGGCTCAGGTGTGGGTTGGGGTCAGGTGTGGGTTAGTTTTAGGGTCAGGTTTAGCGTCTCCTGTGGGTTAGGCTCAGGGATGGGTTAGTTTTGGGGTCACATAGAGGTTATGGTTAGGGTCACGTATGGGTTATGGTTAGTTTTGGGTTAGGGTTAGGCTCAGGGACAGGTTAGTTTTGGGGTTAGGGTTGGGGTTAGTTTTGGGTTAGTGTTAGGCTCAGCGACGGGTCAGTTTTAGGGTCAGTTGTGGGTTCTGAGAGGAGCAGCCACCCTGCTCCTGGAGGAGGAATTTGCAACCTCAGAGGTCTCAAAGTGCACAAATTTGGGGTTTTTTTGGGATACTGGCAGTGGGGCTGTGCCTCTGTGGGCTCTGCTCCCTCTCCTCCTGGTCAATCTGTTGTGTTTGGAGCAGGAGGAACCCTGCACTGAGCACAGCCCTGCAGTTCCAGGATGGGCTCCCTTCCCTGCCACACCTCCAGGGGTGGCACTGCCCACATTCCATGGAAAACCAGGGAATTTGAACCCTTTGCTGCTTTCCCCGAGCACAAAACCCACCCAGGCACAGAGATTTCACTCCGAGGGCTGGAATTCCCCGAGCAGCCGAGGCTGCCCCATCCCTGGAAGTTCCCAGGGCCGGTTTGGAGCTCTCTGTGCCCGTGGAAGATCCCTGCCCGTGCTCCAGACAATCCTCAAGGTCCCCAGCATCCCTCTGGACCCACCTGGGGCAGCTTTTGAAGGGTTGCAAAGCCCAGCAGAGCCCCCCCAGGCCTCGTGGGACCCCAAACCGAGCCCCAGGGCGCTCACCAAAATCCATGAATTTCACGTGCTCCTGCTGGGGCTTCTTCACCTGGATGGTTTTTCTCTTGGCAGCTCGGATCTGCCTCAGCAGAGCGCCCTGCACGTCGGCGGCCGTGTAGGACGTGGCTGATCCAGCCAGGAGGGGAGAGGAGGGGAGCAACCGTCGAGATTCCAGCGGGAATTTCCCTCCCGTGGCCTCCCCAAATCCCTCCTCCCCCAAGGAAAATAATCTTCCTTTCCCAAGGAAAATAATCCTCCTTTTCCAAGGAAAATAATCCTCCTTTTCCAAGGAAAATAATCCTCCTTTTCCAAGGAAAATAATCCTCCTTCCCCAAGGAAAATAACCCTTCTTTTCCAAGGAAAATAATCCTCCTTTTCCAAGGAAAATAATCCTCCTTTTCCAAGGAAAACAATTCTCCTTCCCCAAGGAAAAGAACCCTTCTTTTCCAAGGAAAATAATCCTCCTTTTCCAAGGAAAATAATCCTCCTTCCGCAAGGAAAAGAACCCTTCTTCAGCAAGGAAAATAATCTTCCCAAAGGAAAATAATCCTCCTTTTCCAAGGAAAACAATTCTCCTTCCCCAAGGAAAATAACCCTTCTTTTCCAAGGAAAATAATTCTCCTTCCCCAAGGAAAATAACCCTTCTTTTCCAAGGAAAATAATCCTCTATTCTCCTCAAATAATTCTCATTTTCTATAGAAAATAATTTTCTTCCCCAAGGAAAAGAATCCTTCTCTCCCAAGGAAAACAATCTTCTTTCCCAAGGAAAATAATCCTCCCTCCCGAAGAAAATAATCTTCCTTTTCCAAGGAAAATAATCCTCCTTTTCCAAGGAAAACAATCCTCCTTCCCCAAGGAAAATAACCATCCTTCCCTCAGGAAAACAATCTTCCCAAAGGAAAATAATCCTCCTTTTCCAAGGAAAACAATCCTCCTTCCCCAAGGAAAACCCTCCCAGCTTCCTTGGGGTGCATCTCCTCCCAGCTCTGCCCACACTGGAATTTTGCAGGATAAAAGACCCAACCCCAGTGAGTTTTAGGAGGGTCCCTTGCCCTGCAGGCAGAATTCCCTGGGCTGGGAATGCCCCAGGAATGGCCCTGGCCCTACCCGGGTCAAAGTGAGCCTCCACGATCACCCTGACTGCGCTGCTCTGGCCCAGGTCCCGCACTCGGATGCTCCTGAAATCCTTCCTGACGTCAGAAGCACGGAAAAGCTCGTCCAGCTGCAGTGGGGAGGGGGAAAGGAAACACCCTGCTTAATGGGGAAATCCTGGGAAACTCTGGGATCCTGCCAGGGAAAGATCCTGACTCCCTGGATCCATAGGATTTATGTAAAATAAACATAAATGCACAGGATTGATGTAAGATTTAAAAAAGGATCGTAGTATTTATGTAAAGGGATCCAAACGTTTCTAGGATTTATGTAAAAGGATCCATAAATAGAGTGGGACTGGGAACCATTGAGCAGGAGGAGGAAAGGAAACACCCTGCTTAATGGGAAAACCCTGGGAAACTCTGGGATCCTGCCAGGGAAAGATCCTGACTCCCTGGATCCATAGGATTTATGTAAAATAAACATAAATACACAGGATTTATGTAAAATTTATATGTAAAAAGGATTTATGTAAAAGGGATCCAAATGTTTATAGGATTTATGTAAAAGGATCCATAAATAGAGTGGGACAGGGAACCATTGAGCAGAAGGAGGAAAGGGAAGATCCTGGTTAATGGGAAATCCTGGGATCCTGCCAGGGAAAGATCCTGACTCTGGATCTCCTGGATTTGCTTGCAGGCCTTTGCAAGGCAGCCCAGGATGTGCTGGGACAATTCCAGCCTTCCCTGTGCTTTAGGGAAAAGGGAAGGACACAAATCCATAGGATTTATGTAAAATAAACATAAATACACAGGATTTATGTAAAATTTTGTGTAAAAAGGATTTATGTAAAAGGGATCCAAATGTTTACAGGATTTATGTAAAAGGATCCACAAATAAAGTGGGACAGGGAACCATTCCCGTGCTGAGGAGGAGCAGGAGGAGGAAAGGGAAGATCCTGGAAATTCCTGGGAAATCCTGGGATCCTGCCAGGGAAAGATCCTGACTCTGGATCTCCTGGATTTGCTTGCAGGCCTTTGCAAGGCAGCCCAGGATGTGCTGGGACAATTTCCTCACGGCACAGGCGGTGGAATCCCCACCCCAATGGACATCCTCGAGGAACGTGCGGCTGTGGCACTCGGGGACGCGCTTTGGGGGCAAACACGGGGCTGCTGGGCTGCTTTTGGTGACCCTGGAGGGCTTTCCCAGCCTGGATCCTGGGGTTCTGGGGCTGCAGGGTGTGGCAGGGCTCCCCTCTCTGCGGGATCCCACAGAACTCACGGCGCTCTCGATGCTCCGCGCCGTCTCCCCGAAGAGCTCGGATTTGGGGTCGGCCATCTCCGGGGTGTAGAACAGCTCCTGGCCCTCCACCTCCTCCAGGATCAGCACCCCTTGGAACACTTTGGTGGCTGGGGGAGGGAGGGGACACAAGACAGAGCCTTTAGCTGGGCAGGGGTGGCGAGGGAGCGCCGGAGTCCCTGGGAGGGGGGATGGCAGCGTGGGGGTAGTGCCAGTGCCGGGTTAGTGGGGATGGCACGGGGACAGCCATGGAGGGTTAGTGCTGGAGCAGATGGCAACGACCAGGCTGGAGATGGCAGCTTTTACCAGACGGGTTCCTGCGAGCTCCGGCGCGGAGAGCAGCGCCCCTGCTCCGCTGGGTGACAAGAGAGACACGTTAGAGGACACGGGACAGCAGCACGGCCCGCGGGCACCACGGGGCACGGCGGGGCAGGGGGCCAGGGGGGCTGGCACAGGGAAACCAGGGCTGGCCAGCCCTGCCAAAACACTCTGGGATTGCCCTGGGACTGCCAGGGCTGGGCCTGCCCTGGGGAGGCAGAGGACGGAGAGATCCCGCTCTGGGAACCACATAGAAGGTGCCTTTTCCTGTTCCTGCTCCTTTCCCTCTCCCTTTTCCTCTCCCTTTTCATTTTCTTTTTCCCTTCCCCCTCCCTTTTCATTTTCCCTTTCCTCTTTCCCTCTCCCTTTTCCTTTTCCCTTCCTCTCTCCCTTTTCCCTCTCTTCTTTCCCTCTCCCTTTTCCCTTCCTCTCTCCCTTTCCCTTTTCCCTTTCTCTCTCCCTTTTCCCTCTCCCTTCTCCTTTTCCCTTCCTCTCTCCCTTTCCCTTTTCTCTTCCCCTTTCCCTTCACACAGGCGCTGTCCTTTATGGGTTAAAAGGGAAACTTTTCCCAGAGGAAAAGGGGATGTCCCACTGGGAAATCCAAGGAACAAGGAAGGATTTCAGTGAGGAAAAATCTGGGACATGGCCCCTGATTCCTGATCCCAAACCTACCCCCAGCCCCAAATTCACCTGGGCAGCTCTGTGTGTCATCCCCCCTTGGGGGATCCCCAATTCCTGACCCCAAATCCACCTGGGCAGCTCTGTGTGCCATCCACCCTGAGGAATCCCCAACTCCTGACCCCAAATCCACCTGGGCAGCTCTGTGTGCCATCCACCCTGAGAAATCCCCAACTCCTGAC